>JAIOJX010000001.1:121567605-121747730 GCA_022376925.1 Tragulus kanchil | reverse complement strand
CCCAACTCCTCATTTGTCTGAATTTTTGCAACTGTATAATCATAAGTGATTTTATTTAGGTCATATGTGAATGGCATGGTTTTCCCAACTTTCCTCCATTTATGTCTGAATTCTGCAACAGGGAGCTCATGATCTGAGCCATAGTCACCTCCTGGTCTTGTTTTGTCCAATATAATGCTAGAGAAGAGTGGAGAAGTAGCTCCAGAAGGAATGTAAAGGCTGAGCCAAAGTGGATACAGTGCCCAGTTATTGATGTGTGTGGTGGTAAAAGTACAGTCCAAAGCTGTAAAGAACCATATTACATAGGAACCTGCTATGTTAGGTCCTTGAATCAGGGTAAATTGTAGTCAAAGGAAATGACAAGATTGAACATTGCCATTTTAGGAATTGGTGAACTAAAATGGACAAGAATGAGTGAATTTAATTCAGATAACCATTATGTCTATGGTGGGCAAGAATCCCTTAGAAGAAATGGAGTAGGGCTTCCCCTGGTGGTCCAGTGGGTAAGGACACCGCCTTGCAGTGCAAGGAGCGCCGGTTCGATCCCTGGCCAGGGAAGATCCCACGTGCCGTGGAGTGGCTGGACTGATGTGTCCAATCACTGAGCCCAGAGCCAGTTCTCTGCGATGACAGACGCCACCGCGATGGAAGGCCCACAGGAGCCAAAGAGCAAAGATGGATGAAAGTGGAGAAATGAAAGACCAATAGAAGTGGCCTGCCAGCTCCCCTCCCTCCCCAACCCGACCCCTGCCCAAAATAAATAAATAAATAAATCTTAAAAAAAAAAAAAAGAAATGGAGTATCTCTCATAGTCAATCAAAGAGTCAGAGTAGCAGTTACTTGGGTACAATCTAGAGAACGACAGAATGATCTAGGTTTGCCTTGGATGCAAATCACAGTAATCCAATTCTGTGCTCCAAGAATTAATGCCAAAGAAACTGAAGTTGAACATGACCTACAAGTCCTTCTAGAATTAACACGAAAAATAAATATCATGGTCATCATAGGGGACTAGAATGCTAGTTGAGGAAATCAAGAGATACCTGGTATAACAGGAAAGTTTGGCCTTGGAGCCCCAAATGAAGCATGGCAAAAGCTAACAGAGTTTTGCCCAGAAAACTGGTCAAACACTCTCCTCCAAACACAAGAGACAACTCTACACATGGATATCACCAGAAGGTCAATACCAAAATCAGATTGATTGTATTCTTTGTAGCCAAAGAGGGAGACGATATGTATATTTAGCAAAAACAGATATATCTGACTTTGGTTCAGATCATGAGTTGCTTATTGCAAAATTCAGAATTTCTTGTTAGTGTATAGAAATGCCTGAGATTTTTGTATATTCATTTTCTATCCAGTGACTTTGCTGAATTGGCTTATTAATCTAATAGTATTTTGATGGAGTCTTTAGGGGTTTCTATATATAATATCATGACATATACAAAGAATGACAATTTTATTTTCTAATTTTGGTGCCTTTTGTCTCTTTCTCTTGTCTACTACCTCTTGCTAGGACTAACAATACCATTTAGGATACAAGTGGCATAGTGGGCATCCTTGTCTTGTTTCTTGTCTTAGAGAAAAGGCTTTCCACACTTGAGTATGAACTTAGCTGTGTGCTTGTTCATATATGGCCTTTATGATGTCAAGGTATGTTCCTTCTAAACCCAAGTTTTTAAGAGGTTTTCTTTTTTTAATCATAAATGGGAGTGGAATTTTTCAAATGATTTTTCTGAATCTATTGGGATTATATGGTTTTTATCATTCATTTTGTTAACATGGTAATGCATGGTGATTTTTGGATGTTTAACCATCATTGCATCTGTCATATACATCTCACTTGTATCCTTTTAACATACTAATATGTTGAATGCTGTTTACAAATATTTTGTCAAGGATATTTGCATTTGTGTTCACCAGCAATATTTGGCATGTAATTTTCTTGTGTCATTGTCTGGTTTGGGTTACCACATAATAGTGGCCTTGTAAATGGAGCTTTTTGGGGAAAGTGGGAAGTGGGGGGTGGGCTGGGGAGGGAGGGGGGCAGGCGGGCCACTTCTGTTGGTCTTTAATTTATTCGTTTTTCATCCATCTTTGTTCTTTGGCCTGCGTGGGCCTCCCATAGCAGTGGCCTCTGTTGTCACAGAGCACTGGCTCTGGGCGTATGTGCTCCAGAGCTCCGGCTCTGTAATTGGACACAGCAGTCCAGCCACTCTGCAGCACGTGGGATCTTCCCAGGCCAGGGATTGAACCAACGCCCCTTGCACTGCAAGGCGATGTCCACCCCCACTGGACCACCAGGGAAGCCCTAAATGGAGTTTTAAAATGGTATCTCCTATTCTAATTTTTGGAAGAGTTTGAGAAAGATTAGTATTAATTCTTGTTTCAGTGTAGGTTGAATTCACTTATGAAATTATCTGCTCCTGGACTTTTATTTGTTGGGAGATGTTTCATAATGATTCAGTCTTCTTAATAGGAATTTGCTCAGATTTTCTATTTGTTCATGATTTAGTCTTGTAAAGTTGTATTTTTCGAGGAATTTCTCCACTACTTCTAGGCTGTCATGTTTCTTGCCATATAATTTTTCATAATAGTCTTTTATTCTGTGTATATCTATCATCAGTTTTGATTCTCCTCTTTCATTTCTGATTTATGTTTGAGCCCTCTCTATCCTGTTGGTGCTAGCTAAGGTTGCATAAATTTTACCTTTGTAAATAACCATCTGTTGATGCCCTCCCTGGTCTTTTATATCATCCTATTCGTCTCTCCTTCATTTGTTTTTTGTCTGATCCGTATTATTTCCTAACTTCTACTAACTCTGACCTTTGTTTGGTCTTTTTATAGTTCTTTCAGATGTAAAGATAGGTTGTTTTTGAGATTTTTATATCTCGATGTGTATTTATTGTCTTGAACTTCTCTCATTTGACTGGATAGATTTGGGGGGGGTGGGGCTCTTGTATTGGTTTTTTATTTATTTATTTTCATCCGTCTTTATTCTTTGGCCTGTGTGGGCCTCCCACTGCAGTGGCCTCTCTCATTGCAGAGCAGAAGCTCTGGGCGCACGCACTCCAGAGCACTGGCTCATGATTGGACACACCAGTCCAGCCACTATGTGGCACTTGAGATCTTCCCAGGCCAGGAATCGAACCAGTTCCCCTTGCACTGCAAGGCAGACTCTTTACCCACTGGACCACCAGGGAAGCCCTAAATGGATTTTTTTGATTTTTTTCCTTGACCTACTAGTTGTCCAGTTATACAGTATAATTGCCACATTATTTGTAAATATTGCCAAGTTGCCCCTTATATTTGATTTGTAAGTTTGATACATTATGATCACAAATATGCTAGATATAATTCAATCATGTTAAATTGAATAAAAGTTTTTTTTAATGGCCTAACATGATCTATCCCAGAGAATGTTCCACATGCACATGAAGAATATGCATTCTATTGCTTTGGATTGGATAGTCTGTATTTCTCTATTAAATTCACAGTTCAATGTGTTTAAGGCTATTTTGTTTTTGAGTTTCTGTTTGGAAGATCTATCCATGGTTGCAATGTGGATATTAAAGTCCCTTACTCTCATTGTCGTCTTATTTGTCATGTTAGGTCTGTTACTATTTGCTTTATGTGCAAGTTATATACATACATGCACATATATATTTTTACAAATATTATATCATCTTTTTGGATCGAACTCTTTATGATAATATATGGTCCTTCTGTAACTCATTATAATCTCTGTTTTAAAGTCTGTTTTGTCGGATATTAGAAAAACTTTCCAGCTTACTTTTGGTTTCCACTTGAAAAGAATGTATTTCTCCATCTCTCTTTTCCCTTTGTGTCCTCACAAGTGAATTAAATTCCTTGTGGGCATCATATAGGGTTCATTTTTTAAAAACCATTCAGCTACCCTTTCTTTTGATTAGATAATTTAGTCCACTTAAATTATTGATAGGTATATACTTACTGCCAGTTTATTACTTTTTGGCTGTTTTATAGTTCCTCTGTTACATTCTTTTCTTAGTATCTATATGATTTGATGACTTTAGTGGTACTCTTATATTCCTTTCTGATTATCAACTGGAGGTTTCTGCTTTTTAGTCACCATGAAGCTTACATGGAGCTTAGATTTTTTTTTTTTAAAGATTTATTTATTTATTTATTTTGGACGGGCGGGCCACTTCTGTTGGTCTTTCATTTCTCCATTTTCATCCGTCTTTGTTCTCTGGCTCCTGTGGGCCTCCCATCGCAGTGGCGTCTGTCGTTGCAGAGCACTGGCTCTGGGTGCATGCGTTCCAGAGCTCCGGCTCGGTAATTGGACACATCGGTCCAGCTGCTCCGCGGCACGTGGGATCTTCCCAGGCCAGGGATCGAACTGGCGCCCCTTGCACTGCAAGGCGGTGTCCTTACCCACTGGACCACCAGGGGAAGCCCTAGAGCTTAGATTTATAGTGATTTATTTTTAAGTTTTTAACAACCTAAGTTTGAATACATTCCAAGGGACCAAAAATATTTTTACAAAACAGAAAGACTCACTAACATAGAAAACAAATTTATGGTTACCAAAAAGGATAGTAGAAGATTGAGGGAGAGTGGGAGAAATTAGGAATTTGGGATTAACACATACACACTACTATCAATAAAGAGAAATAAGAAACATCTGTGTAGCACAGGAAACCGTATTCAGGAAGCTATAATGAAAAGGAATCTGAAAAAGAATATATTTATGTATAGGTTTCACATTTTTGTACACCTCAAAGTTTAAATTTCTTCCTTTTTAAAATGGTTGAAATAAAATGTTTAAAAAAATTTAAAGGTAGGTATATTAGTAAAAGCAGTAGGTGTATAAAATTAGTATAAAGGATTAAAGACAAAAGTAGTAAAATAGAATAACTCCTAAGGTTACACACAGAGTTAAAATGTATTAAATGTGACATGAAAAACAAAAATTCACTCCACAGCACGTGGGATCTTCCCAGGCCAGGGATCGAACCTGTGCGCCTTGCACTGCAAGGCGGTGTCCTTGCCCACTGGACTGCCAAGGATGCCCCTACAGACCATTTTTAATTTCCAAGCAACAGCTGCAGTTTTTGACAACAGTGGGACAAGATGATAGTGAGATTTGACCATAAGAATTTTCCCCAGGTCTTTCCAAATTCATAATAGGTTCAGATGTATCTACTTGGCAGACCTCCAAGGGGGACTAGGATTAAGACAGCCATGCATATCAGACATGTTACAACTCTCTATAGACACAGTGCTATTTTTCCAGGAATGCTCAGCATTCTCCAGTAGTTTTCAACTCAAAATCCAGCCCAGATAATAAGGAACAGATGCTACAATATAGTTATGCGAACCCATAGAATATACCACACCAAGAGTGAATGCTAAGGTAATCTTATAGACTTTGGGTGATTATGATTTGTTGGCACAGGTTCATCAGTTGTCACAAATGTCCCACTCTGGAGGGAGTTTTGATGATGGGGAAGGCTGCGCGTGTGCGGAGCCAGGGAGTACATGGAACCCTCTATACCCTCATCTGTGAACCTACAGCTGCTGTTTAAAAAACTCTTAAAAAAAAACATCTAGCCCCACATGGAAGAGGGGTTAGAGTAAGTGAGCAGTTATTTGGTCACAAGCTAACAAGAGGCACCAGCAAGGTGACCTAGCTTGCCCAAGGTCACACAGCTGGTTGGGATTTAAACCCATAATGGTCAAGAGCCATAGGTCATACGCTCGAAGACCGCCCTGTCTCTGCTAAATGGGAGACGCAGAGCTCAGAGGAATAGAAACCACCGAGATGGACCAGCAGAGGATTAAGGCTCAGAGTGGCAATTCCCATGGAGAACTGGGGATGTAGGGAGAGTCAGGAAGACAGTGAAGAAGGGCTGCTAGCTAAAGCAAGAAGAAAACACCACAACGGACTCTCTAGGAATTGGCCAATGTCTCCTTAGGAAAATTTCAAAAGCCGGGGCAAGTGAGGGACAGGAAGAAGGGCTGGGCGGAGATTCTGGCACAGGTTACAGATTGAGAAGCTCTGGTCCAGTGGACACAATCTGTGTTCCTAATCCAGATGGGCAGGAACAGCACAGGTTCACAATGGCAGTTTAGCGCTTCCAAGGCAGCCCTCCTGGGGCGGCCCCTCCAGGGTTCAAAAGGGTCTAGCCTTCAACAGGATGAGATGCTGGAGCGGGAAGGTCTAAAATCAACCTCCCAGCAAAAACACTTGGGGGCCTCAAAGCTCTATGCCTGAGATGGTTTCCCCATAAAGACCCTAATGGGCTGTCGAGGCTCCCTCTGATGGCTTCCAGGCTTGGAAGTAGGAGTAGGAGGTGTCCAGACCCATGCAAAGAGATACATGTTTGTGGAAGAATGAGAAAACCTGCATCTGGACTTTATGGCCGTGCCATACATGTGGGTCCACATGGGCCTAGGAGGTCAGCATTTACTGAACTAACCTGATTTTCTTATTCACCTTCTTTATCATTTACTAAACTCTGCTCTGGGCACTATTTGTCACCACTGTATATACAGCCTGTAAAGATACATAGTTAACACTGGCTGTCTATGGAGCATGGTATTAGGAGCCCAAACTTGCACGTGACTTCCTGCTTTAGGCAGTTCTGTGTGACTCGAGTTGTTAAATAAGCCGACTTCACAGCCTTCACAGGATATACCATCTAACCTATTTCAGATACACCAAGCCTTTCTTGCTTCTGTGCCTGTGGACAGATGACCCCTCCAGAATACCCTCGCCCACTTGGCAAACTTCTGCTTAGTTCTCAGGTCCTGCTCCTGTGCCACCGCTTCCAGGAAGCCCCCTTGGTAAACTCCCAGACTGAATCCAGACTCTTTGGCGTGCTGTCGCAGCATCCCACCCGCTCTTTGATGAGAGTCCTCACCACAGTCTGTTATGTTATTTGGGTCTTGTCTGCTATCTCTTCTACTAGACAGTGAGCAGCTTGAAGGCAGAAGCTTGGTTTCTTTTCTACCTGTATTTCCAGCTCTCCGCTTAGGGCCCTACATATAGTAATCACTGATCCCTGTTCTTCCCTCACTGTGTTGCTAGTTTGGGTGTAGTTTTCTGTTGCTGCCATCAGGTGTGGGGCTTTGCGGGCCCTTCTGGGATCCAGACTAGCACCATAAAATGCTGTCAGGGAGGGTTCACTACAGCTTGTACTTTGGGCCAAGTTCCTACTTAGGTGTAAGACCACCAGAGTTCCTGCTTGTGGGGCATAGAAGTGACTTAGTGAGAAAACCCAATTGAGGGTCCTGTCTGGATTTTTAGCCATCCCAGCCCAGCTCAATGCCTGAGATGGTTTCCATAAAGACCCTAATGGGCTGTCGAGGCTCCCTCTGATGGCTTCCAGGCTTGGAAGTAGGAGTAGGAGGTGTCCAGACCCATGCAAAGAGATACATGTTTGTGGAAGAATGAGAAAACCTGCATCTGGACTTTATGGCCGTGCCATACATGTGGGTCCACATGGGCCTAGGAGGTCAGCATTTACTGAACTAACCTGATTTTCTTATTCACCTTCTTTATCATTTACTAAACTCTGCTCTGGGCACTATTTGTCACCACTGTATATACAGCCTGTAAAGATACATAGTTAACACTGGCTGTCTATGGAGCATGGTATTAGGAGCCCAAACTTGCACGTGACTTCCTGCTTTAGGCAGTTCTGTGTGACTCGAGTTGTTAAATAAGCCGACTTCACAGCCTTCACAGGATATACCATCTAACCTATTTCAGATACACCAAGCCTTTCTTGCTTCTGTGCCTGTGGACAGATGACTCTCTCCAGAATACCCTCGCCCACTTGGCAAACTTCTGCTTAGTTCTCAGGTCCTGCTCCTGTGCCACCGCTTCCAGGAAGCCCCCTTGGTAAACTCCCAGACTGAATCCAGACTCTTTGGCGTGCTGTCGCAGCATCCCACCCGCTCTTTGATGAGAGTCCTCACCACAGTCTGTTATGTTATTTGGGTCTTGTCTGCTATCTCTTCTACTAGACAGTGAGCAGCTTGAAGGCAGAAGCTTGGTTTCTTTTCTACCTGTATTTCCAGCTCTCCGCTTAGGGCCCTACATATAGTAATCACTGATCCCTGTTCTTCCCTCACTGTGTTGCTAGTTTGGGTGTAGTTTTCTGTTGCTGCCATCAGGTGTGGGGCTTTGCGGGCCCTTCTGGGATCCAGACTAGCACCATAAAATGCTGTCAGGGAGGGTTCACTACAGCTTGTACTTTGGGCCAAGTTCCTACTTAGGTGTAAGACCACCAGAGTTCCTGCTTGTGGGGCATAGAAGTGACTTAGTGAGAAAACCCAATTGAGGGTCCTGTCTGGATTTTTAGCCATCCCAGCCCAGCTCAAGTGCAGCTAGAAGTAGCGGTTGTCAAGCTTGCAGTGTGTTTAGGTTCTCACCCTCATCATTGACCTACATTCCTCATCTGGAAATAATTTAAATTCACCTGATGGTTTGTTTGGAAAAGGTAGCCGAGTCATGCTGAGGCAGGTGGCCCCCGCCCTGTGCTGGAGAGCTCTGTCTCAGCAAATCCTCCTTGAGGGACTCACTCTTGGCCTCTTGAGTTAAGCCTTGGGATAGAGCGCTGGCAGGCAGCCCCATCCTCTGGCATTCTCTGTAAGAATCGGGCTAGGGAGGAAGAGATCAAGTTTGTTTGTAAAGGAGGAACCAATAGCAAGAATGGCAGAGATGGAGAAGATGGAGTACAGACACACTTATTGCACATGATACAAATCCTCAGGGACCACAGCCTTAGAAACAGAAAGCAGCTAAGAAATACATACTGAACAGGCCTAGCATTTTGCACATACGTGAGAAAAATTGTCCTCCATTACCTTTATGAAACTGTCTGAGCCTATGCTGTCTTATAGAGTAGCCACTACCCACATGTGGCAATTTGAATTTCAATGAATTAAAGCGAAATAAAGGTATCTGGTTCTTGTGTCACAAGGGTTCTGTAGCCACAGGTGGCTGGTGGTGTCTGTGTTGGTCAGCACAGGCATAGAGTGTTTGCATCATTGTGGAGATTTCTGTTCTCTAGCACGTGTCTAAGCATGCAACCAAGTTGTATCTGTGCTCTCTTCTCTCAGTAGGTCCTTAGAGCCTTCTTTCTGGTCATTTCCCAAACACTCTGGGTGCCACTTGCCTATTGAGGTCAGTTCTCTGAACAGAATGGGAAGCGGGCTAGGAACAGCTAAGCCAGCAATCACCATCAAGTGCAAGCTCATTATTTTCACCCCCTGCTCCCCATGCCACCTGCTCACAGAATCTCAGCATCCCCCAGGCAGCTCACACGCTGTTTGCACCAGAACGCATTTCACAACCTTGAAAGTAGGACTTCCAGACTGAAGGAGAACCCAGCACTCCTGGGATGAGGTTTAACAGCTTCTCCGTAGGTGAGGCCCAGGCTATTCTTCTGGGTACAGGTCTCTGATATTATGGTTTCCAGCATTTTGAAGGCAGCTTTGAATATGTCTGGATAGTTTATAGGCCGAGGTAATTGAGGTCTCGTTTTATGGTGTATTATAAAGGATCTTACCAGAGTAAAGAAGAAAATGTGCCCAGATTCGAAGCAGTTATTCATAGAATGGTCATTCTCTTATTTTTAAAGAAAATACATGCACCATACGAAATACATACCACCGTAGTCAGGAAATAGGAATAAGAAGAAGGAATAGAAGAATTGGTAAACAATGGCTCCTTTTACAAAAAAAATGTTCTTTTACTTAACATATACTTTATATAGCATACATATGTGTGTATATCTATGTATATGTGTTTGTGTTAATGCAAAAAATTGTGTCTGGGTTCCTGTTAATATCAAGAAGACAGTAGAGACAATCACGGATCAGGCATCCATGAGAACCCTGGAAGTCTAGAAAGGATCATCAGTTTTGGTGTAAAACAGCCCTGTTTTTCCAGATTTAAAACTCATTAAGATGCCTCAGTTTTCCCCAAGGGATCCCTTTTTGGTAGGCAAGCCCTAGATGAACACCATTAGGAAAAGCCACTAACTACAGGGAACCTCAGTCTGCCTATTGGACTCTACTTCCGCCACTAATAGTCAGCCATAGTTCCTCCTAAATTATGAAGTATTTCATCAGTACATCTAGGAAACTGTAGTCTGTCTGTTGTTTTGTTTGTTATAGCAGGCTATCCTTTCAAAAATGGATTTAAGACAAATACAAAACATTGGATACTGTTAAAACTCATCAACTGCTAAAAATTTATCAATCATTATAAATATCCTGTTTTTTAGTATACTTCTTATGAAAGTGAAAGTGTTAGCCACTTCAGTCATGTCTGACTCTTTGCAACTGATGGACTGAAGTCCACCAGGCTCCTCTGTCCATGAGATTCTCCATGTAAGAATCCTGGAGTGGGTAGCCTTTCCCTCATCCAGGGGATCTTCCCAACCCAGGGGTTGAACCAAGGTCTCCCGCATGGAACGCGGGTTCTTTGTCAGCTGAGTCACTAGAGGAGCTGAAGAATCCTGGAGTGGGTAGCCTATCCCTTCTCCAGGGGATCTTCCCAATCTAAGAATCTAACTGGGGTTTCCTGCATGGCAGGTGGATCCTTTAAATGTATTGATTGTTATATCTTAAATATATCCATCAAACAGTGCTTAAACATAAGAGGTAAAGTTTACTTTAAAAATAAGTGAAGGGACTTCCCTGGTGGTCTAGTGGCTGAGACTTCCAAGGAGGGCAGAGTCAACCTAAAAAAAAAAGCACAGTGGAAGTGTTGCAAGTTAAGTTTTATTTGGGGCAAAATGAGGAGGACAACCAGGAAGACAGTACCTCAGATAGCTCTGAGAAACTGTTCCAAGAGGCAAGGCAGAAGGTCAGTATATATGTGATTGTGGTGAAAGTGGAATGCATGGGGAATACAAAAAAAAAAAAAAAATTAGTGAAGAAATTAGGCAAAAGTAAATAGAGTAAACAGCTCAACATCCCTGCTGTGGCCAGATATTTGGCTCTTAGCTTCCATGTGGCCAAGACAAAAAGAGAAACACAGGCAGTTACATAATCCAGCACCCATAAAACATAAACTAATTCTTAAGGTGTTCTTTTCTCCCCCAATCAGTTCTAGCAAAGAGAACAGTATAAAAGTGAAGAAGGACCTTATCAATGACCCCATGAAAAATAGTTTGATATGTTTGTTCTTCTAGGAAGACCAGTGGAAATGTACAACTCTGAAAGTTTCAAAAAGTGATTCTCAGGCAAAGAGCCTGGGGATCAGAACATTTTTGTCTGGATGAAAATCTATCTGATGGATCATTTAATCCCAGGATAAATGGTAGAGGTATGGCTCTTAGAGTAAGTGGGAAAATGGTCCAACTGTTTGAATCTGCTGAGGATCTTTTCAAACTACATAAGTATCTCCCCATTGCCATCCTCCCTTGAGATTTATTAGAACTCTTGAATTTTTTTCAATTGAAATACAGCAATTTGCAATGTTTTATTAGTTTCAGGTGTATAGCAGAGTGATACAGATACATATTCTCTGTCTCTTTTTTTTAAAATTTTGGCCTCTTTTATTGTTGTCTTTTTTTAATTTATTTTCATCCATCTTTATTCTTTGGCCTGTGTGGGCCTCTCATTGCAGTGGCCTCTCTCACTACAGAGCACTGGCTCTGGGTGCATGTGCTCCAGAACACTGGCTCGTAATTGGACACACTGGCCCAGCCACTTTGCGGCACGTGGGATCTTCCTGGGCCAGGGATTGAACCAGTGCCCCTTGCACTGCAAGGCAGACTCTTTACCCACTGGACCACCAGGGAAGCCCTACATATTCTCTTTTTAAGTACTCTTCTGTTGTAGAATTCTAGGATGCCACTCCCGAAATTAACTAACAATGAGCCTGTGGTGAATCCCTCATGTGTTAAGACAGGAACCTCATGGAGAATGGAGGTTGTGGTGAGAGGGTCACCCAGAGCAGACACAAAACCACCTGGGAAGTGTTCTTCATGAACTACCTTGGCATCACCATAGACCTGGGAATCAGCGTTCCGGACAGAGCCATGCGTGTGCCTTCTTAACCCCCTTATCTCATTGTTCTACGCAAAATTGCTTTGAGAAGTGCCAGCTGGAGCAATGGATGGAATATGTACTGTTTGAGCAAGCTCTCCTGGAAAAAAAATAGGCTTTTATCCAAGCAGAATTTCAAAAAGAGGAAGTCCAAACTGTGAACATACCTAGAGTGCCTCTCTGTCACTCCGGTTGATCAGTCCTGTGATGGATTTACCAGGCAGCTCATCCCAACTCAGCAGAGGCGACTGCGGATTAAAGCAGAGGATGCCAACATAGGGGAATTCCAAACAGACAGCGGCCCTCCTCTGCCTACTCGCCTGTCTCTGGACACGAGGAAGAGAGTCTGTGGGTCTGAATCCAGATTCCATCTCTTTCTTTAGATCCTTGACCTTTGAAGGTACCCCATAGTTTGAGAATCCCCTTCTGTACCTCTAAGCCTTGCTCATAATGCCACTGATGGAAAGATATCATATTAATATTGTATATTTGATGCATTAGAAGGCAAAAACTGGTACCTAAAATACGTTCAGTATTCCCTGAAATGATCTAAATTTATACATAATAATGGTGGTGTGAATGATATTCAGTGTTCTCAAGCAACGCAGACAGAAACTACCCACCTGGCCCAGGTAATTTGACATGTCTTGAGGTTCCTGAATCAACATGTTCTTTGAGAAGAGTGAATGTCATTCATATCACTGTTATTATATGTAAATATTATTATAAAATATTATATAGTATATGTTATATCATATATATTATAGTATAATATTATAAAGTTTTATATACTATATAATATAAATATTATATATTAAATTATATAAGTATATTAAATTTTATTAAAATTTAATTTCTAAACTATGAAAGGAGAAAGATGAGAACAAGAAGAAAAGGAAAGAAAAAAGAACCGCAAAGCCCGTAGTTTGCTGTGGAGGCAATACTGGCTCGGCTCACTCTTAACAGTTGCATGAAAAAGCTCCAGAAATTTCTTCTACTCTGGCCCAGTTCCCGAGCATCCCACAGATACTTTCATTAAGGCTCTTTCCTTTCTGGTATCAAGTTTAAAAAAATATTCTTGGGCACCTGTACCCCAGTGTTCATTGCAGCTCTATACAATCACTAGAACATGGAAGCAACCTAGATGTCCATCAGCAAATGAATGGATACAAAAGCTCTGGTACATGTAGACAATGGAATACTACACAGCTGTAAAAAGAAATGCAGAAGAATCAGCCCTAATGAGGTAGCCAGATCTAGAACCTATCATAAAAAGTAAAGTCAGTCAATAAGTAAAGGACAAGTACAGTATACTGACACATATATATGGAATCTAGTAGGATGGTAATGATAACACATGCAGTGAAGCGACAGAAAGACAGACATGGACAGTAGACATATGGTCGTTGTGAGGAATGAACAGTGGGTGGGAGGCATAAAGGAAGTAGCATGAAAACCTATACTATCATATATGTGAAAAAAAATAGCTATTGTAGTTGTGCTGTGAGAAAAGGGGATCCTGCAGGGGTGCTGTGCGACGGCCTGGAGGGGTGGGATGGGGGAGATATATATATGACTAATCTGGGAACATACATATCTGTAAACAACAAAACTCTGTAAAAGTTAAAAGTAGGGCTTCCTCTGGTGGTCCAGTGGGTAAGGACACCGCCTTGCAGTGCAAGGGATGCCGGTTCGATCCCTGGCCTGGGAAGATCCCATGTGCCGTGGAGCGGCTGCACCGATGTGTCCAGTCACCGAGTCGGAGCTCTGGAGTGCATGCGCCCAGAGCCAGCGCTCTGCAACGACAGACACCACCGCGATGGGAGGCCCACAGGAGCCAAAGAACAAAGACGGATGAAAATAGACAAATGAAAGACCAACAGAAGTGGCCCGCCCGTCCCCTGCTCTCCCCAATCCGACCCCGGCCCAAAATAAATAAATAAATAAATCCTAAAAAAAAAAGGTAAAAGTAAAATAAAAGTTAAAAAAATAAAATAAAAATTAAATAATAATAGCTAAAGGAGCCTTTGGGGCTCTCAAACTGGTACTTCCAAGAAGTTCAAGGGTAGCTAATAATGTTAATTTGGATTTATGCCATTGTCAAGAACTCAGAAGCAGTTAAGGTGGGGTGAAGGACAGAAGGAGGCCAATCCCTATCACATTACCTAGGGAGGAACTGTAATGTTCCAGCTAATGGCATTATTATGAAAGTACCTCATTCAACACAGAAAGAAAAAGAATCTGAAAAAATGAAAATGACGAGGCACGTAGGACTTCAGAAACTGTCAAACTTCTTCATTCCCAATACTTCTTTCCTTCACCACCATCAAACTCCCATCATATATTCATGAAGCAGGTTCATGTCGAGTTTGTTATCTTAGCAGACCTGAAAGCCTGGGGAATAGGAAATATCCTGGACATTGTAGTGTTCTAACTCAGATCACTGGACAATCAGCTTTCTAAATGTTTGTTCTCTTGAGCAGCTTTTGCGGTCATTGTTGTCATAGGTTCCATCTATTTTTAACATGCTTGTAAGGAATGAACCAGAAATCTCTTATCCTTCATTTCTTAGTTCAAGTGGTACCTCTTCAAAAGGTCTTCCCCAATTTCTCCAGGAAGAGTTAAGTGCTTAAGTGGTTATTCTATATTTCTCTCATTGTCCATATCAAATATACTTATGATTACAATGCTATAATATTTATTTACATGTCAATCCTTCATTCACTGATTCTAGTGTTTCTTATTTTTGCTGTGTCTTCAGGCTCCAACAAATGAATAAATGAACTAAATTTGAAAAAAAAATATTAGTCAAAAAGAGAAGGACAAGTACAATATACTAACACATATATATGGAATCTAATAGGATGGTAATGATAACACATGCAGTGAAGCAATGGAAAAACAGACGTGGAGAGTAGGCATATGGACATTGTGGGGAATGAACAGTGGGTGGGAGGCATAAAGGAAGTAGCACGAAAACCTGTACTACCATATGTGAAGAAAATAGCTATGGTCATTGTGCTGTGAGAAAAGGGGATCCTGCAGGGGCGCTGTGCGATGGCCTGGAGGGGTAGATATACATATCTGTAAACAACAAAACTCTGTAAAAGTAAAAAGTAAAATAAAAATTTTTAAAAAAAAAACATGGAAATGGGAGTAGGGTGTACATAACAGAGAGGTAAGTGCACAGGAAACTCAGCTCCCTGAGACTGGTGGAGGGACGTTGGTCAGAAAGTGGTTCCTCAACTTGTTACAGCTTTGAGAAAACTCAAAGAGACCCTATGGGGTCTCACTCAGCCACTCACCGGTAAAAATTACTCTAGTTCCCACTGCAAAATCATTTTCACTTAAGAAAAAAAATGAGTTTTGACTGGATTTACTTTTCTATTTTAGCTCCAGTAGCTAAGTAATAACTTGAGATTAGAGTGATATGTTTTCTTTGTTGTCTTTCTCAGGCTTTATAAGGAACTGTGAGAGCCTACATCTTTAGTTGGGAGTTATTTCTGTTAATATTTTGTACTGCAGGCAGATTCTTTACTGTCTGAGTCACCAGGGAAGTCCCCTAATATTTTGGATACATGCTAAGTTGCTTCAGTTGCGTTTGAATTTTGCAATCCCATGGACAGAGGAGCCTGGTAGGAATGAAAACCAGAAATCTCTTATCCTTCATTTCTTAGTTCAAGTGGTACCTCTTCAAAAGGTCTTCCCCAATTTCTCCAGGAAGAGTTAAGTGCTTAAGTGGTTATTCTATATTTCTCTCATTGTCCATATCAAATATACTTATGATTACAATGCTATAATATTTATTTACATGTCAATCCTTCATTCACTGATTCTAGTGTTTCTTATTTTTGCTGTGTCTTCAGGCTCCAACAAATGAATAAATGAACTAAATTTGAAAAAAAAATATTAGTCAAAAAGAGAAGGACAAGTACAATATACTAACACATATATATGGAATCTAATAGGATGGTAATGATAACACATGCAGTGAAGCAATGGAAAAACAGACGTGGAGAGTAGGCATATGGACATTGTGGGGAATGAACAGTGGGTGGGAGGCATAAAGGAAGTAGCACGAAAACCTGTACTACCATATGTGAAGAAAATAGCTATGGTCATTGTGCTGTGAGAAAAGGGGATCCTGCAGGGGCGCTGTGCGATGGCCTGGAGGGGTAGATATACATATCTGTAAACAACAAAACTCTGTAAAAGTAAAAAGTAAAATAAAAATTTTTAAAAAATATTCTTGGAAATGGGAGTAGGGTGTACATAACAGAGAGGTAAGTGCACAGGAAACTCAGCTCCCTGAGACTGGTGGAGGGACGTTGGTCAGAAAGTGGTTCCTCAACTTGTTACAGCTTTGAGAAAACTCAAAGAGACCCTATGGGGTCTCACTCAGCCACTCACCGGTAAAAATTACTCTAGTTCCCACTGCAAAATCATTTTCACTTAAGAAAAAAAATGAGTTTTGACTGGATTTACTTTTCTATTTTAGCTCCAGTAGCTAAGTAATAACTTGAGATTAGAGTGATATGTTTTCTTTGTTGTCTTTCTCAGGCTTTATAAGGAACTGTGAGAGCCTACATCTTTAGTTGGGAGTTATTTCTGTTAATATTTTGTACTGCAGGCAGATTCTTTACTGTCTGAGTCACCAGGGAAGTCCCCTAATATTTTGGATACATGCTAAGTTGCTTCAGTTGCGTTTGAATTTTGCAATCCCATGGACAGAGGAGCCTGGTAGGCGACAGTAGCCGACAGTAGCCTACCAGGCTCCTCTGTCCATGGGATTTTCCAGGCAAGAATACTGGAGCAGGTTACCATTTCCTCCTCCAGGGGATCTTCCTGTCCCAGGGATTGAACCCACGTCTCTTGTGTCTCCTGCATTGCAAGACAGGTTCTTTACCACCAGAACCACCTGGGAAGCCCAGCTTATTGGTAGGGTGAGGTGAATTTCATTCTTTCACTTAAAAGGCAGACCTGGGATACTGGTGCTACTTGCAATGAAAATTCCTGTCCTGAATGGTGGGTGGAAGGACATTCCATCACATTCTACTTCCTGTTTCCATTTCAAATACAACAATCTGGTTTTGAGAAAAGGCAGAACGTTGGTGCTTATATAATTCATTAGAAGTCATTTGATTTTTACTACCTTGAAAACTGGTGGGAGACAAAAGCTGTAGAAATGTTGTAAATATGTTAGCATGCTTGCATTTCCTTTAAAGAGAGACTTGTGGGTACTTCCCTGGTGGTCCAGTGGCTAAGAGTCCACGCACTCAGTGTAGGGGGCCGGTGTTCAATCCCTGGTCAGGGAAGTAGATCCCACATGCCACAGCTAAGAGTTTGCATGCTGCATCTAAAGATCTCGCATGCCTCAACTAAGACTTGATGCAGCTAAATAGACAGATGGGTAGATAGACAGACTTGTGTTCTGACCTCCTGATTTCTAATATTCAAAGGAACTGTGACTTCTGCACAAAGTTCAAAAAATATCTTTAGGAAGATGTAACAGTATACCTCAGGGCTAGGATTTCTATTTTCTTATTTTTTATTGTAAAATAAAGCATGAATACAAGAAATGACATAAAGCAAACGCATGTCTTAGTGAAGTAGTCTAAGGTAAGCAAAGCACCCTTGTGCATGTAAGCATTATCAGATCAAGAAAGATTTTTGCAAGCCACCCCAAAAGCCCCTTCTTTGTGCCCAGTCCTCATCCTTTCCCACCCTTTCCCCATAAGTAATGATTATGGCTTTTCTAGTGATCACGTCCTTGCAATTTGTAATAGTTTTGTTACCCAGATAGATGTACCTAGATACTATATAGTTTTGCTGATATATTACGATTTGATGCCTTTTAATTCTCAATCTATAGGTTCGCTGCCCATTCCTTTCTTTTGCTCATAATTTGTCTGATGAAGATCATCGACTCTTTGACCAGTACTGTTTTGACAGCATTACCCAATTGCCTATTTGTGGTTTCCAGCTTTCAAGATGACTGCCAAAGACCCACACTTCCTGTCACTCAGTGTAGTCACATCCAACATGATATCAGGGTCGGTGTGTGTGACCAACACAACACAGCCAAAGTGATAGTGTGTGGCTTCTGAGATTTTGTCATCAGTGACACTGTGCTGCTTGTGTTTTCCTTCCTTAGATTACTCAGCAGGAAGTCAGCGACTGCATCATGAGAACAGCCATGACGTCAGTAAGCAGCCTGGGAGAGGCCCATGTGAGAAGGAGCTGAGACCTCCCACCTACAGCCAGGATTAACCAAGCAGACACGGGAATGACCCTCCCTTGGAAGCAAGTACTCCAGCCTCAGTCCAGCTTTCAGGTGACTTCTGCCTCAGCTGACATCTTTACTGTGACCTCATGTGTGACCCTGAGCCAGAACCACCCTGGTAAAACACTCTAGAATGCCTGACCCAAGGAAACTGTGAGTACAATAAGTGTGAATGGTCATAAGCCACGGTGTTTTGGGGGTAAACTGGTTATGCAGCAGTAAACAGCTGCACAGCACTCTTTTGCGGGGGTGGGGGGGGGCCGCTGGTTGGGGAGGGAGGGGGGTGGGCGGGCAACTTCTATTGTTCTTTCATTTATCTATTTTCATCTATCTTTGTTCTTTGGTCTGCGAGGGCCTCCCATCGCGGTGGCGTCTGTCGTTGCAGAGCACCAGCTCTGGGCGCATGCACTCCAGATCTCCGGCTTGGTAATTGGACACACCGGTCCAGCTGCTCCGCAGCACGTGGGATCCTCCCAGGCCAGGGATCGAACCGGCGCCCCCTGCACTGCAAGGCGGCATCCCCACCCACTGGACCACCAGGGAAGCCCTACACAGCACTCTTGATGCACGTGGCTCAGTATGTTCCTCTGTCCTGCGTATTTCTGCAATTCAACATCTGGATCCTGAGATTTGTCAGACTCAGGTCATTTTCCTTTGGAGAAACCACAGAATGGTGAGGGGTTTTCCTCTCAGGAGGCTCACGGTGTCTGTCTGTTTCTGATTTGATGATGTCACCAGCAAGGCATTGATGTCTAATGCCTATACATTATCTGTGTACACATCAGGGACTGTAAAACAGTTACTTTTGAACTTTATCTGTTCTTTTTCGCTTATTAGTTGGAATACTCTTATGGAGAAAGATTCTCATTTACGAACTGTTCTGTGCAAGTATAGTTCATAGAGGAAAGGTAGGTTAAATGTTTGATTCACTGTATTTATCATTTTTTAAGACTACAAATTAGTGTCCTATGTTCTTAGAAATGTAACAATTATCATTATCATTCTGAATATCATTATGAACTCATGTATTTAAATGTGTGAGAGATTTCAGCCCATGGCAATTAGCAGCATTATTAGAGCTCATATTTGGCCAGTGGGAGCCTCATCAAATTGACTTCCGAGTCTTTGGATGTGATCCTGGTTGTTTTTGAAAGTGTCCTTGCTATCTTGTATCAGCATATGTTTCTGGCTTTGTTGTGTCTTGTCAGCGTTTTGATAGTGATGCTATTGTCCAGGAATGCCAGGGTCACTCACCTGGCCCACACTACCCAGGGCAATCCCCACAGGCACTTCTGGAACCAGAGCCAATAGCGTGGCTGGATCACACCTTGTGATTCTTAAGATTACAAAATGTACCTTAACAATGAACATCAGAGAATTCTGAAGAAGGTTTATTACTCACAAATCTAGAAGGGTACTTTACATGCCCAAAGGCCACACAGAGAGGTTAGAGATAGAGAGAAAAGGAGGATGTACAGATCTGGGGCTCTACCTTTATTAGGGTCTGGAGGTGGGGATCTAGGGCTGTGGATTTATTCTTCAGTGGCAGATGTAAAGCATAAGAGTGGCAGTGAGAGGGCTTCCCTGATGATCCAGTGGGTAGAGAGTCCGCCCTGCAGTGCAAGGGGCGCCAGTTCAATTCCTAGCCCAGGAAGATCCCATGTGCTGCGGAGCAGCTGGATCAGTGTGTCCAATTAGGAGCCAGGGCTCTGGAGTGCATGCACCTGGAGCCAGTGCTCTGCAGCAAGAGAGGCCACTGCAATGGGAGGTCCACACAGGCCAAAGAATAAATGTGGATGAAAATAAATAAATAGATAATCAATAAAAAATGACCAAAATAAAAAATAATAACTATTAAAAAAAATAAAACAATAAAAGACGTCAAAATTTAAAAAAAGAAAGAGTGGCAGTGAGAAAGTGGGGGGAAATGGGGTCACTCAAGTGGTCAGTTATCTAGGCCACCCAGGGCTTTCTAAAAGGGAAACTTCATGGGTCAGGGCAGTCTGACTCCTTGTCTAGTTGGTCTGCCATGGCTATGTCCTGCAGCTGATGATGTGTTTATTCGGGATGACTGTCTTTTTGTCATTGGAGAATAATTGTTTTAAAATGTGGTGTTGGTTTCTGCCATACATCAACATGGATCAGCCATAGGTAGACATTTGTTCCCTCCCTTTTGAACCTCCCTCCCGACTCCTACCCCATCCCACCCCTCTAGGTGGTCACAGAACACCGGGTTGAGCTCCCTGTGTTACACAGCAACTTCCCACTAGCTGTTTTACATATGGTAATGTATGCATTTCAGTGCTGCTCTCTCAATTCATTTCATTCCACCCTCTCCTGCCCCTGCTGTGTCCATAAGGTTTTTTTTTTTAATGTATTAAAATTAGTTTTAATGGTTTGTTTTTTAAATTTTGCCCACTTTTATTGGTTTTTTATGTATTGATTTTCATTCATCTTTACTCCTTGGCCTGTGTGGGCCTTCCATCACAGTGGCACCTCTCATTGCAAAGCACCGGCTCTGGGCACATGCGCTCCAGAGTGCTGGCTCATAATTGGACACACTGGTCCCACCACACATGGGATCTTCCTGGGCCAGGGATCAACCGGCGCCTCCTGCACTGCAAGGTGGACTCCTTACCCACTGGGCCACCAGAGAAGCCCCATATGTCTTTTCATTATGTCTGTGCCTCTGTTCCTGCCTTGCAAATAGGTTCATAAGTACTATTTTTCTAGATTCCATATATATGTGTCAATATATGATATTTGGTTTTTTCTTTCTGACTTACTTCACTCTGTGTAACGGGCTCTAGGCTCATTGCCCTCACTAAAACTGACTCAAGTTCGTTTCTTTATATGGCTCTGTAATATTCCATTGTATATCTGTACCACAGCTTCTTTATCCATTGAGAGGACTGTCTTTGAAATGGGTACCTCGGCAATCAAAAGCCTACTGAGAGGCAATTACCCTATGGGCTCATCTTGTGTATTTCACAGCCCAGTCTTTAAGTTAGTTGTTTCTCTAAGAAGTCCTGGGATTTTTTAGTGTGATATAATATTTCAAGTTCAGTCTGACCATGGGAATGTTCCTTGCTACTCAGTCAGTCACTTTTTCTAGACCATTTCAGTGACTCATGCCTGGGAGTAGAATAGGGCCATACATACACAGGTAAAATCTCATGGGCTCATAATGATACTTCCAATTCAAATAGAAGAATAGAGAACTTTGACTTAAGTATTTCTCTATTACATTTATAACTCCTTTCTTCCATACCAAGAATCCTGGCTTCCCAGGATATAGGAGATCATATAATTAGAATATTCCAAGTATAATCATTTGCTTTACCTCGTTTAACACATTAAATGAACTCAAAATAAGAGTCCTCACACTCCCACTAATATGATTGTTGAAACATTAAAAAAATACTATAAATGCTGTCCCTATCCTCCCCCAATCTAAAAAGTAGTTGTCTTGTAGCTTGTGAGACCAGCAGCCTGTACATACGATACACTCTTGCTCCATGACATTAGCCCTCATTTGGTCAGCTTTGTCTAATATCAGAAACAGTAATTACAGGTGGCTGTTGGACACTAAAAATGTGGGACTAAGGAATGGAATTTTATTTTACTTTATTTTATTTTAATTAATTTTAACTTAACCTTTTGCCTTTAAGTGCCTGAAACATAGCTAGTACAACTGGTGGGCTAAATTTCTTATTTAATTTTAATTTAATTTATAATCACATGCACAGCTAGTAGCTACCCTATTGGACTGTGTAGATCTAGAGAAAGAAATGAATGAATCTACAAGAATATCGAAATTGAATAAAAATTATAAAGATAAATCAATTCATCCCAAAGAACTCACAAGTGAGTTTGAGCTGGAGGGTAAGAGGCTTAAATGAAGTGGTGCTGAATTCTGTGAAATAGTTGATGGCCTGAGATGGCCAGGGCCTGCCCCTGAGTAGTCTGATTCAACTAGTTCAGTGGGAGTCAAGGGACTCTTCCAGACTTGGTGGAAAATTTTTAAAGATTATTAAGAAATTAAGTGAAGAATGTTGACAGGAGTAAAACAGAGAAAACAGAAAGGAAAGAACCTTAAGGATTCATTTCAGCAAGGCAGAAATCTTTAGATGATTGCTAAGAACTGGGATGAATAAAAGAGAGATGAGGTTAAAACAAGTTTTCATACCTTCTCCCACCCTGACTCTCCACCTCCCACCCTGGGACTCGAGTCACCGGCTGGATGAGAATCACTGCTCTGAGGGCTGTTTCTCAAGGGAAAAGGTGCAGGCAGATCGCCTGGGGCTTTGGTAAAATGTAAAGCCTGCTTTGATTTATGTCATTGAGGGTTTTGCCTATATTCTCCTCTAAGAGCTTGATGGTTTCTGGTCTTACATTTAGGCCTTTAATCCATTTTGAGTTGATCTTTGTGCATGGTGTCAGGGAAGGTTCCAACTTCATTTTTTTTGCATGTAGCTGTCCACTTTTCCCAGCACCACTTGTTGAAGAGGCTGTCTTTGTCCCATTTTCTAGTCTCGCCTCCTTTGTCAAAAATAAGGTACCCATAGGTGCGTGGGTTTATCTCTGGGTTCTCTATCTTGTCCCATTGGTCTGTACTTCTGTTTTTGTGTAAGTACCATACTGTCTTGATGACTGTTGCTGTGGAGTATAGTTTGAAGTTAGCGAGGCTGATCCCTCTAGCTCCATTCTTCTTCAGGATTGCTTTGGCTCTTCGGGGTCTTTTGTGTTTCCATATGAACTGTGTTATTCTTTGGCCTAGTTCTGTGAAGAACGTCATTGGTCATTTGATAGGGATTGCATTGAATCTATAGATGACATTTGGTAGTGTGGTCATTTTCACCATATTGATTCTTCCAACCCAGGAACATGGAATATCTCTCCATCTGTTGAAGTCTTCTTTAATGTCTCTCATGAGTGTCTTGTAATTTTCTGTGTACAGTTCTTTTGCTTCTTTGGGTAGTTTTCTTCCTAGATATTTGATTCTTTTGGTTGTGATGGTGAAGGGGATTGCCTCTTTGATTTCGTTTTCTGATTTTTCATTATTTGTATATAGGAATTTCAGTGATTTCTGTGTATTGATTTTGTATCCCACGACTTTGCTGAATTCGTTGATAAGCTCTAGTAGTTTTGTAATAGTGTCTTTGGGATTTTCTATGTATATCATGTTGTCTGCAAATAGAGTTTGACTTCTTCTTTTCCAATCTGGCTTCCGTTTATTTCTTTTTCTTCTCTTACTGCTGTTGCTAGGACTTCCAGGACTATGTTGAATACTAGTGGTGAAAGTGGGCACTCTTGTCTTGTTCCTGATCTTAGAGGGAATGCTTTCAGTTTTTCACCATTGAGGATAATGTTCACTGTGGGCTTCTCATATATGGCTTTCACTATGTTGAGATAGGTTCCTTTTATACCCATTTTTTGCAGAGTTTTTATTGTAACTGGGTGTTGGATTTTGTCAAAGACTTTTTCTGCATCTATTGAGATGATCATGTGATTTTTGTCTTTCAATCTGTTGATATGGTGTATCACATTGATTGACTTATCGATATTTAAGAATCTTTGCATGTGTGGGATGAACCCAGCTTGATCATGATGTATGAGTTTTTTGATGTGTTGTTGAATTCTATTTGCTAGGATTTTGTTGAAGATTTTGGCATCCAAATTCATCAGTGAAATTGGCCTATAATTTTCTTTTTTGTGTGTTGTCTTTGCCTGGTTTTGGTATCAGGGTGATGGCGGCCTTGTAGAATGTGTTCAGGAGTGTTCCTTCCTGTGCAGTTTTTTGAAAGATATTCTATGACCCACCTACTAGAATAGCAGAACTAAAAACAAAAATTAACATGTGGGACCTAATGAAACTTAAAAGCTTTTGTATAGCAAAAGCAACTACAAAAAGGTGAACAGAAAACCCACAGAATGGGAGAAAATCATAGCAAATGAAATAACAGGCAAAGAATTAATCTCCAAAACTTTTCACCATATTGATTCTTCCAACCCAGGAACATGGAATATCTCTCCATCTGTTGAAGTCTTCTTTAATGTCTCTCATGAGTGTCTTGTAATTTTCTGTGTACAGTTCTTTTGCTTCTTTGGGTAGTTTTCTTCCTAGATATTTGATTCTTTTGGTTGTGATGGTGAAGGGGATTGCCTCTTTGATTTCGTTTTCTGATTTTTCATTATTTGTATATAGGAATTTCAGTGATTTCTGTGTATTGATTTTGTATCCCACGACTTTGCTGAATTCGTTGATAAGCTCTAGTAGTTTTGTAATAGTGTCTTTGGGATTTTCTATGTATATCATGTTGTCTGCAAATAGAGTTTGACTTCTTCTTTTCCAATCTGGCTTCCGTTTATTTCTTTTTCTTCTCTTACTGCTGTTGCTAGGACTTCCAGGACTATGTTGAATACTAGTGGTGAAAGTGGGCACTCTTGTCTTGTTCCTGATCTTAGAGGGAATGCTTTCAGTTTTTCACCATTGAGGATAATGTTCACTGTGGGCTTCTCATATATGGCTTTCACTATGTTGAGATAGGTTCCTTTTATACCCATTTTTTGCAGAGTTTTTATTGTAACTGGGTGTTGGATTTTGTCAAAGACTTTTTCTGCATCTATTGAGATGATCATGTGATTTTTGTCTTTCAATCTGTTGATATGGTGTATCACATTGATTGACTTATCGATATTTAAGAATCTTTGCATGTGTGGGATGAACCCAGCTTGATCATGATGTATGAGTTTTTTGATGTGTTGTTGAATTCTATTTGCTAGGATTTTGTTGAAGATTTTGGCATCCAAATTCATCAGTGAAATTGGCCTATAATTTTCTTTTTTGTGTGTTGTCTTTGCCTGGTTTTGGTATCAGGGTGATGGCGGCCTTGTAGAATGTGTTCAGGAGTGTTCCTTCCTGTGCAGTTTTTTGAAAGATATTCTATGACCCACCTACTAGAATAGCAGAACTAAAAACAAAAATTAACATGTGGGACCTAATGAAACTTAAAAGCTTTTGTATAGCAAAAGCAACTACAAAAAGGTGAACAGAAAACCCACAGAATGGGAGAAAATCATAGCAAATGAAATAACAGGCAAAGAATTAATCTCCAAAATTTATAAGCAACTCAGACAGCTCAGGACTAGAAAAATGAAAAACTCAATCAAAAAATGGGAAAAAGACCTAAAGAGCTATCTCTCCAAAGAGGACATACAGATGGCCAAAAAACACGTGAAACGATGCTCAACCTCATTATTAGAGAAATGCAAATCAAAACTACAATGAGATATCACCTCACACCCGTCAGAATGGCCATCATCCACAAATCGACAGACAATAAATGCTGGAGAGGGTGTGGAGAAAAGGGAACACTCCTGCATTGCTGGTGGGAATGTAAACTGATACAGCCTCTATGGAAGAAAGCATGGAGATACCTTGAAAAACTAAAAATAGAAGCACCCTATGACTCAGCAATCCCACTCTTAGGCTTATACCCTGATGAAATCAAAACTGAAAGAAGTACCTGTACCCCAATGTTCACTGCAGCTCTCTACAATAGCTAGAACATGGAAGCAACCTAGATGTCCATCGATGAATGAATGGATAAAAATGCTCTGGTACATATAGACAGTGGAGTACTTCTCAGGTGTAAAAAGAAATGCAGAAGACTCAGTCCTAATGAGGTGGCTGGATCTAGAACCTATCATAAAAAGTGAAGTCAGTCAAAAAGAGAAAGACAAGTACAGTATACTAACACATATATATGGAATCTAGTAAGATGGTAATGATAACACACGCAGTGAAGGGATGGAAAAACAGCCATAGAGAACAAACATATGGACATTGTGGGGAATGAACAGGGGGTGGGAGACATAGAGAAGTAATATGGAAACCTAAACTATCATATGTGAAAAAGATAGCTATTGTCATTGTGCTGTGAAAATAGGGGATCCTGCAGGGGCGCTGTAGGATGGCCTGGAGGGGTGGGATGGCGGGGACTGGGAGGGAAGTGGCAGAGGGAGGGGGCCACGGATATACATATGACTAACCTAGGATTATACATATCTGTAAGCAACAAAACTCTGTAAAAATTAAAAGGAAAATAACATTAAAGTGTAAAACCTGATTCAATAAATCTGAGCTGGGACCTAAGATTCTGCTTTTCTTTTTTTTTTGACAATTTGTGTTTGCTAGAATAACCTAGCACAATCTACAAAACTTAAAAATGCCTATGCGTCTGACCCAGAATTCCCCAAAAGGTATTATTACCTCAGGACTAGAAAATGCTCAATCGGGAAAAAGACCTAAAGAGCTATCTCAAAGAGGACATACAGAT
This sequence comes from Tragulus kanchil, assembly GCA_022376925.1. Lineage (NCBI taxonomy): Eukaryota > Metazoa > Chordata > Mammalia > Artiodactyla > Tragulidae > Tragulus > Tragulus kanchil. The sequence continues at coordinate 121,721,051 of JAIOJX010000001.1, read as the reverse complement.
GGCCAAAAAACACGTGAAACGATGCTCAACCTCATTATTAGAGAAATGCAAATCAAAACTACAATGAGATATCACCTCACACCCGTCAGAATGGCCATCATCCACAAATCGACAGACAATAAATGCTGGAGAGGGTGTGGAGAAAAGGGAACACTCCTGCATTGCTGGTGGGAATGTAAACTGATACAGCCTCTATGGAAGAAAGCATGGAGATACCTTGAAAAACTAAAAATAGAAGCACCCTATGACTCAGCAATCCCACTCTTAGGCTTATACCCTGATGAAATCAAAACTGAAAGAAGTACCTGTACCCCAATGTTCACTGCAGCTCTCTACAATAGCTAGAACATGGAAGCAACCTAGATGTCCATCGATGAATGAATGGATAAAAATGCTCTGGTACATATAGACAGTGGAGTACTTCTCAGGTGTAAAAAGAAATGCAGAAGACTCAGTCCTAATGAGGTGGCTGGATCTAGAACCTATCATAAAAAGTGAAGTCAGTCAAAAAGAGAAAGACAAGTACAGTATACTAACACATATATATGGAATCTAGTAAGATGGTAATGATAACACACGCAGTGAAGGGATGGAAAAACAGCCATAGAGAACAAACATATGGACATTGTGGGGAATGAACAGGGGGTGGGAGACATAGAGAAGTAATATGGAAACCTAAACTATCATATGTGAAAAAGATAGCTATTGTCATTGTGCTGTGAAAATAGGGGATCCTGCAGGGGCGCTGTAGGATGGCCTGGAGGGGTGGGATGGGGGGGACTGGGAGGGAAGTGGCAGAGGGAGGGGGCCACGGATATACATATGACTAACCTAGGATTATACATATCTGTAAGCAACAAAACTCTGTAAAAATTAAAAGGAAAATAACATTAAAGTGTAAAACCTGATTCAATAAATCTGAGCTGGGACCTAAGATTCTGCTTTTCTTTTTTTTTTGACAATTTGTGTTTGCTAGAATAACCTAGCACAATCTACAAAACTTAAAAATGCCTATGCGTCTGACCCAGAATTCCCCAAAAAGGTATTATTACCTGAAAACTGGATTCCCCTCTCGGTGGGTGTCAAGTCAAAAGGCACAGCCAAGGCAAAGATCAGGAGAAAAATTTATGATTGCTGCAGGTAAGGAGAGCACCGAGGACCTTTCTGAAAGCATTGTCTCCCTCACATCAAAACTGGGGCAATGTTAAGCCAAGGGTACATGCATATTCATGAAGGGACTTTGGGCAGTCAGCAGAATCTAAGTTTGACTGAAGTCAGGAAGGTCACAAAGGTCAACATTATCATCCCTTAGGTTCCTGTTGATTCAGTGGTTGAGTGCTTTAGGCTGTTCCTTACCGTTGAAGCAGAACTGAGGATCTTTACAACTGGGTTAAAAATTCTCCTTTTAAATTGACATATAGTTGATTTACAGTGTTTTGTTAGTTTCAGATGTGCAACACAGTGATAAATATATTTATTCTCTTTCACATTCTTTTCCCTGTTAGGTTATTACAAATTTTGAGTACAATTGCCCGTACTATATAGTAGGTTTTTATTGATTATATATTTTATATATGTATATAAAACACATACATATATAATATATATAATAGTGTGTATATTTTAATACCAAACCCCTAACTTATTCCTTCTCCCTCAACCGCTTCCTCTTTGGTACTCAAAAGTTTTTTTCTATATTTATTGGTCTGTTTTTTCAACTGATCTTTGCTATTGTTACTTCTCTTGTGTTATAATAGACAGTGTTTCTGCATTCTTTTTTCCCTGAAGATCATTAACTATTGAGATCTGTTCAAGGGTGAGCAGTGTGGCCAGGCTTAGATCACAAAATGGCTTAGGCCACATATGGGCTTCTATGTCGAGGAAGCCATGCCTGCTTCTCCTTCTCCAAAGAACTGCTGCCACAACTGCTTACAGTCTTTCTCTTGTGCATATACACAGGAAGAATCTGTAAGCAACAAAACTCTGTAAAAATTAAAAGGAAAATAACATTAAAGTGTAAAACCTGATTCAATAAATCTGAGCTGGGACCTAAGATTCTGCTTTTCTTTTTTTTTTGACAATTTGTGTTTGCTAGAATAACCTAGCACAATCTACAAAACTTAAAAATGCCTATGCGTCTGACCCAGAATTCCCCAAAAAGGTATTATTACCTGAAAACTGGATTCCCCTCTCGGTGGGTGTCAAGTCAAAAGGCACAGCCAAGGCAAAGATCAGGAGAAAAATTTATGATTGCTGCAGGTAAGGAGAGCACCGAGGACCTTTCTGAAAGCATTGTCTCCCTCACATCAAAACTGGGGCAATGTTAAGCCAAGGGTACATGCATATTCATGAAGGGACTTTGGGCAGTCAGCAGAATCTAAGTTTGACTGAAGTCAGGAAGGTCACAAAGGTCAACATTATCATCCCTTAGGTTCCTGTTGATTCAGTGGTTGAGTGCTTTAGGCTGTTCCTTACCGTTGAAGCAGAACTGAGGATCTTTACAACTGGGTTAAAAATTCTCCTTTTAAATTGACATATAGTTGATTTACAGTGTTTTGTTAGTTTCAGATGTGCAACACAGTGATAAATATATTTATTCTCTTTCACATTCTTTTCCCTGTTAGGTTATTACAAATTTTGAGTACAATTGCCCGTACTATATAGTAGGTTTTTATTGATTATATATTTTATATATGTATATAAAACACATACATATATAATATATATAATAGTGTGTATATTTTAATACCAAACCCCTAACTTATTCCTTCTCCCTCAACCGCTTCCTCTTTGGTACTCAAAAGTTTTTTTCTATATTTATTGGTCTGTTTTTTCAACTGATCTTTGCTATTGTTACTTCTCTTGTGTTATAATAGACAGTGTTTCTGCATTCTTTTTTCCCTGAAGATCATTAACTATTGAGATCTGTTCAAGGGTGAGCAGTGTGGCCAGGCTTAGATCACAAAATGGCTTAGGCCACATATGGGCTTCTCTTATGTCGAGGAAGCCATGCCTGCTTCTCCTTCTCCAAAGAACTGCTGCCACAACTGCTTACAGTCTTTCTCTTGTGCATATACACAGGTTCAAAAATGACATACTTATGCATAATTCATCACATTAGAGTTTATGCAGCAACCTAAATGTTCATCAGTAGGGGAGTGTTTAAATAAATGGTGGTATACTCATAGAATGCCATAGATTATAGACTTCAAACACAAAACGGCCATTCACATGTACTATCAGGGAATAATTTATAAAAGACCTATTACGTGAAACTAAGAAAGTGAAAACTATGTAAATTTTGACATTTTTATCAGATAGACTAGGCAAGGATTTATAAGAATCTGGGAACAATGGTTGCCTCCAAGAGGGAGAATTGTGAGACCGGTATAAAATGAAAACCAAATCCAGTAATTTAGGACTTTATTCAAAAGGATTATAGGGATGGGGTGCAAAAGATGATTGCAACAGGGAGAACACCCCCAGCACAGATCTGCCGGCTCTGAAGGATTAGACAGCAAGGGGTTTTTCTCCATAGGGAAGGACCCAGGTAATACAGTACATACAATAGTCCTCCAAGAATGCCAGAAACCTTGCCTGTCCTCAGAAGGGATTATCTGTTGGCTCAAGCTGATGGTGGATCGACCCTCAGGAGTCTCAGGAAAAGAGAGGAACTTCATCAAAGTTTGGCCGTCAAGGATTTTGTTCTGATGGATCACTGGAGACAGCAGTTTGGCAAATCATTTTTAAGGCAAAAGGAATTTCGAGCCTTGTCATATACCAGAAGGTTTCCGCACAAGTCTTATTTAAGTCCACTGGGGAAAGGTGGTTCTTAGTAAGCCTTTTCCTGGAACACAGTAGGGCAGGGATATTTCTTAACTTTCTTCTGTTGTCCAGGCGCACAGGACTCCAGAAGAGATCAATGTCCTTGTTAGAGAGAGAAGAAACAGGGTATGTTTTTCATGGCACATGTACTTTTGTACTTGTGGATTTTATCTATCCAAAACTTAGAAGTTAATGAACTTCCCTGGTGGTCCAGTTGTGCTTCCACTGCAGGGTCATGGGTTCAATTCCTGATCAGGGCAGTTCCACGTGCCACATGGTACAGCAAAAAAACACAACAAAAGAAGTTTAAACAAATACAAAATATAAAAACAAACTTTAAATAAGGGAGTACCACAAATTCCAGAAACCTCTTTTTTTTAAAATAATTTTTCTTTAATATTTATTTATTTGGCTGCAATGGGTCTTAGTTGAGGCATGCAAGCTTAGTCAGCTTGTGGTATGTGGGATCTCAGCTCCCTGACCAGGGATCGAACCAGCATCCCCGGGATTGGAAGGCAGATTCTTTTTTTTTTTTTCTTTTTTTTTTTTGAAGAGGGTGGGGTGGGGATGGAGGGGAGCAGGCAGGCCACTTCTGTTGGTCTTTCATTTGTCCATTTTCATCCATCTTTGTTCTTTGGCCCGTGTGGGCCTCCCATCACGATGGCCTCTGTTGTCGCAGAGCACTGGCTCTGGGTGCATGCGCTCCAGAGCTCCGGCTCGGTGATTGGACACATCGGTCCAGCCGCTCCACGGCACATGGGATCTTCCCAGGCCAGGGATCGAACCGGCGCCCCTTGCACTGCAAGGCGGTGTCCTTACCCACTGGACCACCAGGGAAGCCCTGGAAGGCAGATTCTTAACCACTGGACCACCAGGGAAGTCCCCCCTCTTTTTTTGAACAGTATTTCTTAACTTTTTATTTTATACTGTGGTATAGCCAATTAACAATGTGATAGTTTCAGGTGAACAGCAAAGGGACTCAGGTATACATATACATATATCCATTCTCCCCCAAACCCTCCTCCCCTCCAGGCTGCCGAGAACACTGAGCAGAGTTCCCCGTGTTGTATAGTAGGTCCTTGTTGGTTATCCATTTTAAATATAGCTGTGTGTCCATGTCCATCCCAAACCCCCTAACTATCCATTTTCCTCAATCTTCCCTCCAGTTACCCTAAGTTTGTTCTCTAAATCTGTGAGTCTGTTTATGTTTTATAAATAAGTTCATTTGTATAAGTCCTTTTTAGAGTCCATATACATGGCATATCATACAAGATTTCTCTTTCCCTGTCTGACTTACTTCACTTAGCATGACAGTGTCTAGGTCCATCCATGTTGCTGCAAGTGGCACTATTTCATTCTTTTTATGGCTGAGTCATATTCCATTGTGTGTGTTTGTGTATACATATGACATTTCTTTATCCATCCCTCTGTCAGTGGATATTTAGGTTGTTTCCATGTCTTGGCTATTGTAAACAGTGCTGCAGTGAACATTGGGGTGCATGTATCCACAGGCAGTGTTTGTTCAAATTTTAATAAAATTGCTGAGGTTAGAAACTTCCCAGTGTTTTGATGGCTCAATTCTGAGTTTCCCTGCTATAGACTGGAGAGGTGCTGAGTGGGTGAAGAGTGCAGACACCAACCTTCTCTCTCTGGGTTTGATTGTATAGCCAGGCATTCTACTCTCCACCAATGTGCTGAGTTTTCTTGTCTCCACCTCGTGCATAAGAACAAGTCATGAAGCAGCAGGCAAACTATAGCCCAAATACATGCAAATAGAGCATTCCTGGTTCTCCGTTGAGAGGGATTTGCTGAAGCCCTGTGGTTGTCACACAGAGCCCTCGTGAAGCTGACTGAAGACAGTTTGGCAGAGCTGGAGGATTTTTTCTCATCACTGGGGACTGATCTTTTTGAAATCTTCATTTGCAACCTCAGTCAGAAGATTCATCACAACCTTATCGGTGTGCCTGTGTTCCATTCTACAGATGCATAGGCAGCATTTGTGCTCCCAAAGATGCCAGCCTTGTGAGGACCCAGGTTGTATAGAGTGTTTGTTAACTTGGTCTACCTCTTCTGGGCACTAGAAGTTTGAGTTCAGTCACTGGTTAAAGTTCACCTATCCAGTTCTCTTAAAATTAGTTCGAAAGGTTCTTTTGCTAAAGACATCATAATAGCAGAAGTAAACCAACTCTCAGGAAATGAACTCACTCTAAACAGTTTTCCAAATGCAGTTTTCTCTCAGCATCTGCAGAGGATTGGTTCTAGGACATCCCACCCTCACCTGCTTTGGGTACCAAGATCCATGGATGCCCAAGTCCCTTATATAAAATAGTGTGGTACTGTGAAAGGAAAATTAAAATGGAGTCAGTATTGCCAAGTGTGTGTATGTGTGCTCAGTCATGTCTGACTCTTTGTCACCCCACTGATTGGAGCCCTCCAGACTCCTCTGTCCATGGGATTCTCAGGTCAAGTAGACTGGAGTGGGTTGCCGTGCCCTCCTCCAGGGGATCTTCCCACCCCAGAAATCAAACCCACGTCTCCTGGCTTTCCTGCATTGGCAGACGGATTCTTCATATCACTGAGCCACCTGGGAAAGCTCAGTATTGCTAAGAGAGCTCTCTAAAATGGGCCCAGGAGGCCAGTGAGGAGATGGTTTTATATGTCAGCCCAGAGAGAGTCTGAACTTCTGACCACTTTTTGTCTTAATGCAGACATCCACAACATCTGCACAATGCTCCAGAAATTCCAGCTCCTTATGGGACCCTTATCCTAGATAACTTGTGACAGCCCTGTCCCTTGAGGACAAATACTTCCTTTTTTCACATCAGAGCCAAACATAATTCTTGCAGGACAACTTTAACAACCTTGTGGCTTTCGCCTTTATAAGCCCTGGACCCTTTCTCTTCCCCAGGTCAGTCTTTGTTTGATCTGAATCTGTCTTCTAAATTGAAATTCCTAAGACCCTGAGTGAAGGTCTTGGAGAAGGAAATGGCAACTCACTCCGATGTTCTCTCCTGGGAAATCCCATGAACAGAGGAGCCGGGCGGGCTACAGTCCATGGGGTCGCAAAAAGTTGGACATGACTGAGCGACTAAACAAATAAAGCTCTTTGTTCTTTGCAGCTTTGATACTGATTATGGTTCAATAGCATTTGCATGTAATTTACTCAATCCTCCCGTAAAGTTTAAGTCATCTCTACATTACTTATAATACTAATGCAATGGAAAATGCTGCAGAAATAATTGCTCGACTATGGCAAACTCAGGTTTTGCTTCTTGGAACTTGAGGGAATTTATTTGATCTGAAATTTTTAAAAATTATTTATGGCTATTCTGGGTTTTCACTGCAGCTGCAGGCTCTTCTGTAGTTGCAGGGGGTGGGGGCTACTCTCTAGCTGAGCTGAGCAGGCGGTGACTTCTCTTGTAGTGGAACTTGGGCTCTAGGGCACATGGGCTCCATAGTTGTGGCTCTGAGGCTCTAGAGCACAGGCTGCATAGTTGTACTCATGGGCTTAGTTGCTCCTCAGCATGTGGGCTGTTCCTGGATCAGGGATCGAACCCATGTTTTCTGCACTGGCAAGCAAACTTTCACCACTGAGCTACCAGAGAAGCTCGATCTGAATAGTTTTGATCACTGTCATCTCCTCCTCCAGGAGATCTTTCCCACCCAGGGATTAAACCCAGGTCTTTTGCATCGCAGGCAGATTCTTTACCATTTGGGCCATCGGCAAACCACCATCCAGATTCTTGCTTCTGTTTGCTAGCCTCATTGTGGTCTTTGGACCTTCTTGCCTGTTATCTCCATACTGGGGGGTTGTTTTGTGACAACCTTACCTGTATGGTTTCTTTTATTTAGATGCTCTATTTCAATTATAACAAGTCTTAATCTGTGATTTCTGTTCATGGTGGGCACATCCTTTATTGGTTGTAGAGTGTTTTTATTTTCGTTCTGTATATATATACATATGTGTGTGTGTGTGTGTGTGTGTGTGTGTGTGTGTATACACACATGTAATTTTATTTCTTTGGCTGCACTGGGTCTTAGTTGCACCTTGCAGGATCTAGTTCCTTGACCAGGGATCGAACTCTGTCCCCCTGCATTGGGAGCATAGAGTTCCAGCCCCTGGAGCACCAGGGTAGTCCCCAGTTGTGTTTTTAAGATTTAGATTCTGCTGCCCCTGTTATGGCACAGATTTGAGAAATTGTAGCACATTATGTATCACCTTTGCTGTAGGCTGGAAAACACCGGCTGCCGTTCCTCAGTGACTTAGCAGGCCTTTTGTTTGTCTCTGTACTACAGAAATCTAGGACATTCTGGGCTTTGTGTTTCTAAGTTGGACTGAAGCTGGTGAAGTGGGTTCAAACAATGGGAATTTTTGGTGCATGAGAGAGTGAAAATGACCCCCAAAGTTTCCCCTGGCCCAGAAGTCACTGATTCAGCCATAATTCAGGTGTCTGATTCCAGTGTATCCACTGACTGGTTTACTACTTAACTCCATTTACAGTCATTATGGGGCTACACACATACTGGTTATATCATTTCAGTTCATTGCAAATTATGTGGCTGAAATGGAATTTTGCTACATAGAATACTGAATAATATTAGTGGAAAATAGTTTGAGTTCAGGAATGTGTTCTTTTTGAAAATGAGTCTTTTTGCATAAGAAATGGTAATACTATCTCCAGGAAGGGATAGTACATGTCCATTTCAGTGGGGAGAGGACACACAGAGAGGGAAGGCTGACTTTCGGCTTAAAGCATCTTTACAGAGTCCATATATATGTATAGATGCTTCCCAGGTGGCTCAGTGGGTGAAGAATTCACCTGCAGTGCAGAAGATGGGGAGACATAGGTTTGATCCTTGGGTTGGGAGGATCCCCTGGAGGAGGAAATGGCAACCCACTCCAGTGTTCTTGCCTGGAGAATCCCATGGACAGAGGAGTCTAGAGGGCTACAGTCCATGGGATTGCAGAGTCAGACATGACTGAAGTGACTGAGCACGCATGTATATATGTATAGGCATGAAAATACCTCAAAGAGAAGGTAACTATCTGTAACATAACAATGTTCTTTCCACTAAAAAAGTGAAATAGCCCTATGTCTTTAAAAGCTGGTGGCATTTTTAAGTGGAGAAAGGTTGCTCACAGAGAGGTCCAGCATTTCTGCACTAACTTATGGAAAGTATTATAGACCAAGAAGTGAAAGAGTCCTGAATTACATCCAAGAGATCTCCCTGGTTATAATTATAAATGCTTACAAAGTCCTCAGTATATCATTGCAGCAATATGTAGCTCTTGGCCAGAGATGAGCAAAGATATTTTTTCATTCCCAAACCAGTGATTTATACGGCAACACTTCCAAGGTGAAACAAGCCTTCTTGTTACATTTATTCCTAAAAATGATAAGTGGGCCATTTCCTAGCATTCAGTGGAAAATAAAGTATAAAGGAGGGATAATGTCACTGAGCAAAGACCTATGTCCCTTTGCTTTCTGGACCAATCACTGAAAGTGACATGAAAAATGGGTGTGGGGCACCCTTTCTAGGACTCCTCCGGGTACCGTCTCAAGTGTGACAAAGCCTAGAGGCACTAAACCACTGTATCTAACTTTCTGAATTGAGGTCAAGCCAGCCCTATGTGGAGGGAAGGAGGGACACAAGGGCACAAGTCTAAGAATAATATTAGTGGAAAATAGTTTGAGTTCAGGAATGTGTTCTTTTTGAAAATGAGTCTTTTTGCATAAGAAATGGTAATACTATCTCCAGGAAGGGATAGTACATGTCCATTTCAGTGGGGAGAGGACACACAGAGAGGGAAGGCTGACTTTCGGCTTAAAGCATCTTTACAGAGTCCATATATATGTATAGATGCTTCCCAGGTGGCTCAGTGGGTGAAGAATTCACCTGCAGTGCAGAAGATGGGGAGACATAGGTTTGATCCTTGGGTTGGGAGGATCCCCTGGAGGAGGAAATGGCAACCCACTCCAGTGTTCTTGCCTGGAGAATCCCATGGACAGAGGAGTCTAGAGGGCTACAGTCCATGGGATTGCAGAGTCAGACATGACTGAAGTGACTGAGCACGCATGTATATATGTATAGGCATGAAAATACCTCAAAGAGAAGGTAACTATCTGTAACATAACAATGTTCTTTCCACTAAAAAAGTGAAATAGCCCTATGTCTTTAAAAGCTGGTGGCATTTTTAAGTGGAGAAAGGTTGCTCACAGAGAGGTCCAGCATTTCTGCACTAACTTATGGAAAGTATTATAGACCAAGAAGTGAAAGAGTCCTGAATTACATCCAAGAGATCTCCCTGGTTATAATTATAAATGCTTACAAAGTCCTCAGTATATCATTGCAGCAATATGTAGCTCTTGGCCAGAGATGAGCAAAGATATTTTTTTCATTCCGAAACCAGTGATTTATACGGCAACACTTCCAAGGTGAAACAAGCCTTCTTGTTACATTTATTCCTAAAAATGATAAGTGGGCCATTTCCTAGCATTCAGTGGAAAATAAAGTATAAAGGAGGGATAATGTCACTGAGCAAAGACCTATGTCCCTTTGCTTTCTGGACCAATCACTGAAAGTGACATGAAAAATGGGTGTGGGGCACCCTTTCTAGGACTCCTCCGGGTACCGTCTCAAGTGTGACAAAGCCTAGAGGCACTAAACCACTGTATCTAACTTTCTGAATTGAGGTCAAGCCAGCCCTATGTGGAGGGAAGGAGGGACACACAGGGACACAAGTCTGGAAGAATAATACCAGACCTTGGAGCATACGAGGCAGTGCCTAGGAGGTGGCCAGTCTGTGCCACTGTAATAAGAACTGCCGCTGTCAGAACTGAAGGGTTAGCAGGGGTCAAAGCAGCCACTCTTTCCGACTTGCTGGCTGAATTTAGGGTTGGCTCTGGTAGAGCGTGTTGCCTTTCCAAATCTCTAGTTCTCCGTCTTTATCGGCGCCTCTTTTGTATTTCTCCCACGTCTCCAGTTCCGTGTCTCTCTCATTTCTTCATTCTCTTCCAGAATTCTCCATTCCCTCCCCCAGTTGCCTGTATTTCCTACAGTTCTCCATCTCTCCATGACTTTTTTTTACTCTTTTGTAATTCTCTTTCCCCCCACTCCCCATTCATTCCAACACTGTGTCTCCCATAATTCCTCATTCTCTTGCCCAGGTCCAGGCAGCCCCCTTGATTCCCTATTTTCTTTCAATTCCATGTAGCCCCCTCCCTTACTCATCACTGTTCCCCTACAAACTCCAGCAGCCCCCTAATCCCCATCATTCCCACAATTCTGTGTGCCCCCCACTATTGCCTATGGACCCCACAGTCTCCCACTTGCTCCCATGATTCCATGCAACTCTTACATCAGTTTCCCCCATAATGCCATGCAGCCCCCACAATCCCTTACTCACCCCCTCAATTCCTCATTCTCTCCCACAAATCACTGCTTCTCCCCAGATATGTCCCTCTCTGTCATAGTTGCATGCTTTCTTCTCCCACTCTCCCCAGTCAGGCAGTTCTGCACCCTGTTTCCCAGTTATCTGTTGTCTCCTAGTCACCTCACCATTCCTAGCTCTCACAGGTCCCTGTGTTTCCTGCAGTTCTGTACAGCTCCTACCGTCTCCACCCACTCCCACAATTTCCTATCTCTTCTACAATCCTCTGTCCTCAAATACTCTTTGCTCTCTTAGGATTTCCCTTTCTCCCACACAGTTTTCCACTTTTCTCTCACAATTCTGTTATCCGATAACAGTCTTCATGTACTCTCATACCTCTTTTTCTCTGTGCTGATTCTCCGTTCTCTTTAAAATTCTGTTCTCTCACACAGCTCTTACAATTTTGCATTCTCTCTCCCAATTCTTTCTTATACAACTTGACACATGATTTGGTAATTATGTCTTAAACTGTGTCTTTGTCTTACCTATGAGTTTTCTGAAGTTGGAAAATACATTTTATTAAGTGGTTTAGCCTCTATGTCTATGCCGGTCACAATGTAGCCTGAGCACAGGTGCCACTTCATATACTTTTGTTGTTGTTGTTGTTAAGTTGTTTTTTGTTTTTTGTTTTTTTTGCCTCTAAGTCATCATTTATTTTTCATCCATCTTTATTCTTTGGCCTGTGTGGGCCTCCCATCACAGTGGCCTCTCTCACTGCAGAGCACCGGCTCTGGGTGCATGTGCTCCAGAGTGCTGACTCATAATTGGATACACAGACCCAGCCGCTCTGAGGCACGTGGAATCTTCCTGGGCCACGGACCGAACCAGTGCCCCTTGCACTGTAAGATGGACTCTCTACCCAATGGACCACCAGGGAAGCCCTCACGTACTGTTTTAAGAGATGAGTCTGTGCCAGAAGGGAAAGCAATTTCCTTCATAATAAATCTTACTATCAAAAAAAAAAAGTCATCCTGATAAACACTGGGTTGAGTGGCATATCAGTTGTACATTTTGGTACAAGCTTTCTGTTAACAACTTAGACCAGTAACTAGCACCTCACTGAAGTTGAACTCTACCCACCTCATCTGACATCATATTGAGCCTTGGCCTGCTAAAACCAGTCTGTGTGGTGCTATATCTAGTGTGTTCCACTGGGCACAGATTATCCCAAGAAGATATGAGTCAGATAAGCAGATTGCTTTTTTTTTTTTTTTTTTTTTTTTCCAATTACTTGATTTGACCACCAGGGAATTGAGAATACAAAAATTAAAAGAATTTTTTAAAAATTAGAATAGAAAAGAATAGTGCAAAAAAGTCCCTGCTCTTATGGAGTTTACTTATGAGTAGACAAATAGATCAGCCCACCAATGAACAATCCAGTGCACAGAAAGATAAGTAATTTCCAAATGTGGAACATCCGGAGAAAAATGAAACAGTCAGTGTGACAGAGATTGAGGGGTGGTCCCGCCTAGCTCCTGGGGTCTTGTTAGAAATGCTAACCTTGTGCCTTCCCTCAACTTCTCCCACTTTGTCCTCCCCTCACCAGCCCCTGGGTCCAAGTCTATATTGTAACAGGCTCCCCAGGAAATCCACCTGCACAGAACAGATTGAGACCCTAAATGTAACCCCAGCTGTGGGCATCAGGAAGATCTCTCTCTACATGATGGATGAGGGGGCACTTTATTCGAGACCTGAATGATGAGAAGAACCTAGCCATGTAATGATCAGGACAGAGTGGTCCAGACAATGGGATAGCAAAGGAGAGCATCCTGTGAGTGGAATGAACAGGGGAAAGTCAATGGGGGCCTGCACAGGGTGAGAGAGGGCAGAATGCAAGAGAGGCTGTGGGCACTGGAGCATTGGGCTTCACAGGATGGGGAGTAGTTTGTATTTTCTTCTGAGATGTGAAGCCATAGAAGGGTTTTTACAAAGAAGAGTTGTTGACCTGACAACAGGGAGAATTTGCTTTTCTCAACTTGACTCTCTACCAGTCTCCAGTCATGTCTGGAGACCTTCCTTTGGCAGCCCTGCCCATGATCTTCACAGTCTTTGCTGAGGCCTGAATGCATGAGGGCAAGTTTCCAGTCCATGTTCCACAGTTCTGGGTGGATTCACCAGGGCTCACCACAGCTGTCCTCAGAGGGACACATGTGTACATCATATCTGTCTCAGGGGCAGGGCTGCCTCTCTCTAAGATAAATGCCACTTTTCTTCAAAGGAGTTTGTTGCCAATGATGTTGCATATTGCCAGAAATCATCATTCTGTTGAACATTTTAGCTAATCCAGGCACAACGCAGGAGACCTGGGTTTGATTCCTAAGTTGAGAAGATCCCCTGAAGAAGGGAACGGCAACACACTCCAGTATTGTTGCTTGGAGAATTCCATGGACAGAGGACCCTGGCAGGCTGTAATCTATGGGTTTACAAAGAGTTGGATACGATTGAGTAACACTTCACTTCAACATGGTTATAACAACTGCAGAGGATAGACTATTGCTAATCACTAAATCTCAATCTTTTGGTTTATAAATGATAGTTCAGTCTCTTCTCAAATGTCTATAAAGAAAATTAATTCTTACTATCACATTCAAAGAATGCTTTAAGATTGTGGATAACTAACTTTTAATGTGGATCAGTTGCAACTTCTTATCTAAACCCTAGTTCAATGCTTCCAGCATGGAACACAGGACAAAACTCTTTGAATAAGTTTCTATTTATTTCTGCTATGGAAGTGATACCTTTTTAAAGTACTTGCTTCGTAGCAGTGTTGTTGTTGTTCAGGTGCTCAGTTGTGTCCGACTCCTTGTGACCCCATGGACTGCAGCACGCCAGGCTTCCCTGTCCTTCACCATCTCCCAGAGTTTGCTCAAACTCACGTCCATTGAGTTGGTGATGCCATCCAACCATCTCATCCTCTGTCATCCCCTTCTCCTTCCACCTTCTATTTCTTCCCAGCATCAGGGTCTTTTCCAGTGAGTCAGCTCTTCGCCTCAGGTGGCCAAAACATTGGAGCTTCAGCTGTAGCATCATTCCTTCCAGTGAATACTCAGGGTTGATTTCCTTCAGGATTGACTGGTTGGATCACCTTGCTGTCCAAGGGATTCTCAAGGCAAAACCGCAGTTCAAAAGCATGAATTCTTTGTTGCTCAGCCATCTTTATGGTCCAACTCTCACATCCATACATGACTACCGGAAAAACCATAGCTTTGACTATGAGTAGCTGTGTCGGCAAAGTGATGTCTCTGCTTTTTCTTTTCGTTTTTTTGTAGCAGTGATGTTCCCACATGAAAACCTTAGGATTGTCTTTACCGTTTGTTCCTGCTCTCTTACTACTTACATCCATTTTTTTAAGTCAGATTTTGGTGTGCTTTTTTTCCCCTCTTCTTCTTTGACTCCTTTCCTTTAGTTCCTACTGCCAGAATCCTAAAGCCTTCTTTTTCCAACAAAGCAAACCTCCAGTATTGTTGCTTGGAGAATTCCATGCAGAGGACCCTGGCAGGCTGTAATCTATGGGTTTACAAAGAGTTGGATACGATTGAGTAACACTTCACTTCAACATGGTTATAACAACTGCAGAGGATAGACTATTGCTAATCACTAAATCTCAATCTTTTGGTTTATAAATGATAGTTCAGTCTCTTCTCAAATGTCTATAAAGAAAATTAATTCTTACTATCACATTCAAAGAATGCTTTAAGATTGTGGATAACTAACTTTTAATGTGGATCAGTTGCAACTTCTTATCTAAACCCTAGTTCAATGCTTCCAGCATGGAACACAGGACAAAACTCTTTGAATAAGTTTCTATTTATTTCTGCTATGGAAGTGATACCTTTTTAAAGTACTTGCTTCGTAGCAGTGTTGTTGTTGTTCAGGTGCTCAGTTGTGTCCGACTCCTTGTGACCCCATGGACTGCAGCACGCCAGGCTTCCCTGTCCTTCACCATCTCCCAGAGTTTGCTCAAACTCACGTCCATTGAGTTGGTGATGCCATCCAACCATCTCATCCTCTGTCATCCCCTTCTCCTTCCACCTTCTATTTCTTCCCAGCATCAGGGTCTTTTCCAGTGAGTCAGCTCTTCGCCTCAGGTGGCCAAAACATTGGAGCTTCAGCTGTAGCATCATTCCTTCCAGTGAATACTCAGGGTTGATTTCCTTCAGGATTGACTGGTTGGATCACCTTGCTGTCCAAGGGATTCTCAAGGCAAAACCGCAGTTCAAAAGCATGAATTCTTTGTTGCTCAGCCATCTTTATGGTCCAACTCTCACATCCATACATGACTACCGGAAAAACCATAGCTTTGACTATGAGTAGCTGTGTCGGCAAAGTGATGTCTCTGCTTTTTCTTTTCGTTTTTTTGTAGCAGTGATGTTCCCACATGAAAACCTTAGGATTGTCTTTACCGTTTGTTCCTGCTCTCTTACTACTTACATCCATTTTTTTAAGTCAGATTTTGGTGTGCTTTTTTTCCCCTCTTCTTCTTTGACTCCTTTCCTTTAGTTCCTACTGCCAGAATCCTAAAGCCTTCTTTTTTCCAACAAAGTCCAGGCTCTGCCTACCTATGGAAGATATCTAGTCCTTGGACTACAGTTCTAGGAATGAACAGGACACTCTGATGTGGTCTCTTAGAACCACTGCTGTCACTTAGACTTCAGGGTGGAATGATCTGTCCCGTGCCTCTCCAGAAATAAAAATCAGGAAAAAAAAAAATCCTCAACACTATGGCTTAAAACTCAGAATAGCATTTTTACAGCACACAAAATATGCCCTGCTATTGAAACCCATTTTTTATTTAAAACACCAGTCCTGTTTGAGCCAACTTCAAACTCTCTTTAAAAACAAACAAAAAACCTTTAAACTACTGAAGGTCTGGAACCATAACTGTCCTGCTTGTCTATTTCCTTCCAGATACATATTTTTTTTCTTGCAGCTTAAGCTGCAAAGTCTCCTCTAGCCATCTTTCACCTGCTTAAATGATTGATTTTGAATATCAGCATTTATAGAACCCAGAGGCTGACATTTGCAAAGTCTTTAGCTAATTTTTTATGTGTGTCATGTACTACTCACTGAACAGATGTGTCATTTTTGGTTTTTCTTTTGTGATTTCAAATATTAATGTTTTGAAATTTTTATTGAAATATAGTTGATTTACAGCATTGTGTTTTAGGTATACAACAAAATGATTGAGTTGTTCAGATCTCTTTCTCTCATAGGTTATATACTTACTTATAGTTCCCTGTGCTATACAGTAGGGCCTCATATATCTATTTTGTATACAGTAATTTGTATCTGCTAACCTCAGACTTCAAATTTGCCCCTTTCCTTCCCCCTTGGTAACCATAAGTTTCTTTTCTATGTCTATGGGTCTGTTTCTGTTTTGTAAATAAGTTCATTTGTGTCAATTTTTTTTAGATTCCACATATAGACAATATCATATAATGTTTGTCTTTCTTTAATTTCTCTTAGTATGGTAATCTCTACATGTATGTCCTTTGTGACTCTGCTTTTTCTTATACACTAAGCACAGAGTGTTTACTAAAATGACACTCATCTACTCTGGGTGTACGATGGGAAAGGCATCTTGACAGGAAATCAAACATTGCTTATGATCTCCAGTGAGGCCCTTGCATCCAAAATGTTTAAAACAGTCACTTTGAAACAGCTACAGTTCTGTCTCTGAGGACCTTCCACAGATAAATGTTGAAATGGATTTGGTGTTTCCCATACCATCTTCTTTCTCCAAAAACTCAGACCAGATGACATGCTTATTCAGTTAAGTTTCAGTTTCCAAATAGTTTTGTATTCTGGTTCTATTTTTTTTAAGTGTATGTTTGGAACATCTTCAATAATTTGGGGGAAATACCTTCCTTCCAGTTTGCCATTTAATGATTTGAGATTTAAAATTCCAGGAAATAGGGGCTTCCCTGGTGGTCCAGTGAGTAAAAAGTCTCCCCTGCAGTGCAAGGGGCACTGGTTCAATCCCTGGCTGGGGAGGATCCTACATGCCACAGAGCTGCTGGACCAGTGTGTCCAATTATGCGCCAGTGCTCTGGAGTGCATGTGCCCAGAGTCAGTGCTCTGCAACAAGAGAGGCCACTGTGATGGGAGGCCCACACAGGCCACAGAATAAAGATGGATGAAAAATAAAAACAATGACTTAAAGCCAAAAAAAAAGTAAAATTCCAGGAAATAGGAACCAATTTGGTCTCACCATTTCCAAGGGGAGTTGGTCTTAGCCAACTGTTACTCCAGAAAAGAGAAACTTTTTATAGCTGAGAATAAAATGGATTTTTCAGGTCGCACGTCAAGGCTTGCCTGCTGAGGTGAGGAAATGTGCCCTGGCAGACATGGGGAGTGTGTCAATATAATTAGGTGAGTGTTCTCTCATCTTTCTTTCAGAGCAGCGATCAACTAACTATGACCCTCACCACAGCCTGTTCTGGTACATTCTAGGAGCTCATTTCAGTTCAGTTGCTCAGTCATATCTGATTCTTCACATGGAGTATTCTTTGTGGTCCATGTCCAGTCTAATTGTTGCTTCTTGTTTTGCATATAGATTTCACAGAAGGCAGGTAAGGTGGTCTGATATTCCCATCTCTTTCAGAGTTTTCCACAGTTTATTGTGATCCACACAGCAAGCTAAAATGACATACTACTCTGGGTGTACGATGAACAGGGAAATCAAACATTGCTTATGATCTCCAGTGAGGCCCTTGCATCCAAAATGTTTAAAACAGTCACTTTGAAACAGCTACAGTTCTGTCTCTGAGGACCTTCCACAGATAAATGTTGAAATGGATTTGGTGTTTCCCATACCATCTTCTTTCTCCAAAAACTCAGACCAGATGACATGCTTATTCAGTTAAGTTTCAGTTTCCAAATAGTTTTGTATTCTGGTTCTATTTTTTTTAAGTGTATGTTTGGAACATCTTCAATAATTTGGGGGAAATACCTTCCTTCCAGTTTGCCATTTAATGATTTGAGATTTAAAATTCCAGGAAATAGGGGCTTCCCTGGTGGTCCAGTGAGTAAAAAGTCTCCCCTGCAGTGCAAGGGGCACTGGTTCAATCCCTGGCTGGGGAGGATCCTACATGCCACAGAGCTGCTGGACCAGTGTGTCCAATTATGCGCCAGTGCTCTGGAGTGCATGTGCCCAGAGTCAGTGCTCTGCAACAAGAGAGGCCACTGTGATGGGAGGCCCACACAGGCCACAGAATAAAGATGGATGAAAAATAAAAACAATGACTTAAAGCCAAAAAAAAAGTAAAATTCCAGGAAATAGGAACCAATTTGGTCTCACCATTTCCAAGGGGAGTTGGTCTTAGCCAACTGTTACTCCAGAAAAGAGAAACTTTTTATAGCTGAGAATAAAATGGATTTTTCAGGTCGCACGTCAAGGCTTGCCTGCTGAGGTGAGGAAATGTGCCCTGGCAGACATGGGGAGTGTGTCAATATAATTAGGTGAGTGTTCTCTCATCTTTCTTTCAGAGCAGCGATCAACTAACTATGACCCTCACCACAGCCTGTTCTGGTACATTCTAGGAGCTCATTTCAGTTCAGTTGCTCAGTCATATCTGATTCTTCACATGGAGTATTCTTTGTGGTCCATGTCCAGTCTAATTGTTGCTTCTTGTTTTGCATATAGATTTCACAGAAGGCAGGTAAGGTGGTCTGATATTCCCATCTCTTTCAGAGTTTTCCACAGTTTATTGTGATCCACACAGTCAGAGGCTTTAGCATAGTCCATGAAACAGAAGTAGATGTTTTTCTAAAATTCTCTTGCTTTTTCTATGATCCAGTGGTTGTTGGCGATTTGATCTCTGGTTCCTCTGCCTTTTCTAAATCTAGCCTGTACAACTGGAAGTTCTCAGTTCACATACTGTTGAAGCCTAGCTTGGAGGATTTTGAGCATTACTTTGCTAGCATGTGAAATGAATGCAATGGTGTGGAAATTTGAACATTCTTTGGTATTGCCCTTCTTTGGGATTGGAATGAACACTGACCTTTTCCAGTCTTGGACAATGCTGTGTTTTCCAAATTTGCTGGCATATTGACTGTGACATTTTAACAGCATCATCTTTTAGGATTTGAAATAACTCAGCTGGAATTCCATCACCTCCACTAGCTTTGTTCGTAGCAATGCTTCCTAAGGCCCTCTTGACTTCACATTCCAGGATGCCTGGCTCTAGGTGAGTGACCACAACACCATGGTTATCTGGGTCCTTAAGACCTTTTCTGTATAATTATTCTGTGTATTCTTTCCACCTCTCCTTAATATCTTCTCCTTCTGTTATGTCCTTTACTGTGCCTGTCTTTGTATGAAATATTCCCTTGGTATCTCTAATTTTCTTGAAGGGATCTCTAGTCTTTCCCATTTTATTGTTTTCCTCTATTTCTTTGCATCGTTCACTTAGGAAGACTTTCTTACCTCTCTTTATTTATCTTTATCTAATCTATATCTTATCTTTCTTATTCTCTGCATTCAGATGGGTATAGCTTTCCTTTTCTCCTTTCCTTTCAGTTCTGTAACAAGAGGGAAAGGGGCAGGTCACAATTTTTGAAAGAATGACACAGCCCAGGGACACAGCTTAAACCCATTAGAATCAAATGGGTCCAGAATGGCAGACTAGACCTTGATCTTCAGTCAGCAAGCTAAATGACACACCAAGAGGCACCATGACAGTTCCACCCCTTCCCCAAAAGAGTTATAATAATCCTCCCACTCATTAGCATATGAAATTACCCAGCCCATACATAGAAGCTAAGCATGCCACATTTTCTGGGCCGCTGCACTTGCCCTCTGCGATGGCCCACACTCTTTTCTGTGGAGTGTGCTTCTCTCTGAATCTGAATAAATCCATTTCTTACCTATCACTTTGTCTCTCCCTGAATGCTTTTCTGCGAAGAGACATCAAGAACCTGAGTTCCATTAGGTCCTAAATCCAGGTATTGTGGGTTTTGACTGGGTTCAAGTCCCAAGCAGGGTTTTGGCTGGTTCGAATCCTGACCACGTGAGTTTGAGTCCCAGACTGGATTTTGGGTTTAAGTCCCAATCTGAGGTAAAATGGTTTCACTTTTCTTCTTTTCTCAGCTATTTGTAAAACCTCCTCAGACAACCATTTTGCCTTCAAAAAATGGAGTTAACTGCTCTACCTAGCGCTTAGGGTGGCTGTAAGGAATGACAATTGAGTTGGTTAATTCAGGTAAGGGATTTAGATCAGGACGCAGCCCATATTACTCTCCACAAGCGTTATCTTTTTTACTGATGTCAACTATCTTTTTTACCTCACGCTTCAGTGCCCCAGCTTTGTTGAGACATAGAGAGAATCAGAAACTGACTGTGATTATACATAGTGTAATTCACCTTTTTTGGTAACTCTAAGCTAAGGTGACCAGCCATCCCATTTTGCCCTGAACCAAGGGTTTTCCTAGTGTCAACTACAAATAAGCACTTACCAGTTGCATTGCCAACAATAAGGGCATTTGCCATCTACCTCTGTAGAGACTGACCCCAGTGCTGTGACCACTGCTGACTCAACAGCTCCTGAGGGAGTTCAGGGTGAGGGGGAGACGCTCCAGAGAATCTGATGGTTCAAGTCTTTAGAACAGACAGATACTTTTAGGAACAGATTTTATGATCTCAATCTTTGCATCTCCTCATACCTCGAAAAGCACAAAATCTATTCATGGTGACATCAGATGCTCGTAACTAACCAGAAACCCCCCTTGTAAAATGAGTGTTTCATGGTATTGAAACCCCCCTTCCTCAAAACCTTATATATTAATTTTCCTCCACTGCCTTTTTGGAGCAGTCTTTCAGAGCTATCTGGGATGCTGCCTCCCAGGCTGTAGTCCTAATTATTCCCCAAATAAAACTTAACTCAAAACTCTCAAGTTATTCATCTTTCTTTAGTCAACACTAGGACAGGAAACGTTCAGTGCTAAACCAAAAAGTCCCAGGCAAACTGAGCTGAGTGGGTCACCCTATAAAACAAACCCAAGCCTTCCCCATCCAAAGAATTCAGAGCAAGATTAGTTTATCTACAGAATTGCCTTGGCTTTGTCCACAGGTAGTGTGATGTTGACATTTATGATAATAAATATATGTATTTGGTCTTTGTCTTCCTCCCTGGAAGGGGGCTCCTAAAAGCTTTGGAATTGCCTTAGTAAAGAGGGCCATAAAGGGGCTTCCCTGGTAGCTCAGTGGTAAAGAGTTCACCTGCCAATGCACGAGACACGGGTTCGATCCCAGATCTGGGAAGATCCCACATGCTGCGGAGCAACTAAGCCCATGAGCTGAAACTGTCAAGCCTGTGCTCTAGAGCCTCGGAGCTACAAGTTCGGAGCCCATGGGCCGCAACTACTAAAACCCGTGTGCCCTAGAGCCTGAGTTCCACAAGAGAAGTCACCGCCACAAGAAGCCCACTCATCTCAACTAGAGAGTAACCCCCACTCCCTGCAACTAGAGAAGAGCCTGTAGGAGTGAAAACCCGAATAACCATAAACAAATTTTTTTTTAAAGGGGGCCATAAAGGTGTCTATGATTGTGTTAATGAGGTAACTTTTAGAAAGCACCTCTGGCTGGGGAGCTGGTTGCCAGGGGAACCAACCTCGTGAAAGTTACTTTCTGTCCCTTTGCCAGACTTCTTGGGAGGGGAGAGGGAGTGGATATTTTCAGTCACCAGTGCTCAGTGATGTAATCAATTGTGTCTCTAGAACCAAGCCTCTGGAACAGGGTTCAGAGAGCTTCCTGGTTAGTGTATGCGTGGAGATCTGGGGAGCAGGGGTTGTTATCGGAGAGAACTTGGAAGCTGGGCTCCCTTTCCCCAACCCTCCCCTCTGCATCTCCTCCATCCACCTGTTCCTGATTGTATCCTTTTATACTCAACCAGTGATCTAGTAAGTAAACAGTTTATCTGAGTTGTATGAACCACTCTAGTGTCGACTGAAGAATATAGTCACATCCTGAAAGCAGAGAATTATTTTATTTCATGGGAATGTTTAGAACTTCAAGCGAGGGAGACAGCATCTCAGTAGCTCTGAGAAAACTGCTCCAAGCAGGCAGGAGGGGCAGTCAGACCATATACAAGTTTGCAACAAAGGGAGCAATCAGTCTGACCATCAAAGATGAGATATCAAGATAAGGAATTTAGCATTCTAAGTATGGAAAGATGCAAGTCTCTGGACTCACAGAATTCATTCCTTTCATATGCTCCTCAGCTGTCTGGGGCCATTCCTGTTTCCTTGTTCTCTCTTCCCTCAACCCTTCAAGAGTCCTGGTCGAGGCGGGGAGGGTGGTAGCGTCCACTGGTTCACAGTGTGGGGAGCCTTCATTCACATTTGGAGACCAGAAATTGCTGATGGCTGTGGCATTTCTTGCTTATTAATATGGCAGGAGATATTTTCATTTCACACTAGCAAATCAGTTGAACATGACAAAGGGGTTGGTTGGAAGCACAGGTGACAATTTGGACTTGTGATTGGCCTCTGAAGTGGAGGGGACAGTCTCATAGGCCTGAACCTTTAATCTATGGAATCTAATATTGTCTCTGGGTAGATGCAGTCAGAATTAGTTGAATTTGTGAAACATGCAGTCAGTGTGACTGACCTCAAAAACCTGAGTTAATTGCTTGGTGATATTTGGGGAGAAAAAACAAACACTCATGGAAGGTTGTAGAAATAACTGCTAGCCATGTTGGAGCTTCCCAGGTGGTACTAGTGGTAAAGAATCTGCCTGCCAAGGCAGGAGATACAAGAGATGTGGGTTTGATCCCTGAGTGAGGAAGACCCCCCAGAGAAGGAAATAGCAACCCACTCCAGTGTTCTTACCTGGGAGAATCCCATGGACAGGGGAGTCTGGTAGGCAATAGTCCATGGGGTTCCAAAGTGTCAGACATGACTAAAGGGATGTATCACACTTAGCACATATTGTCTTAGTCTATTTAACTTCTCTGATGACAAATCAGTCTGCTCCCATCTTGCAATTTAATTTTGTAATAGCCCTCCCCATTAAACATGTGTGGTCCCAATACTTTTTCTTGCAGTTTTATTGAGATATAATTGGCATATAGCATTCTGCAAGTTTAAGGTGTACAGCATAATGATTTGACTTCCATACATCATG
This sequence comes from Tragulus kanchil, assembly GCA_022376925.1. Taxonomy (NCBI): domain Eukaryota; kingdom Metazoa; phylum Chordata; class Mammalia; order Artiodactyla; family Tragulidae; genus Tragulus; species Tragulus kanchil. Next base: position 121,697,670 of record JAIOJX010000001.1, on the reverse strand, counting down.
GAAATGATTATCACATTAAACTTAGTGAACATCCATTGTCTCATAGAGATGCAAAATTAAAGATATAGAAAAATATTTTCTTTGTGATGAGAGCACTTCAGATTTACTCTCTTAACAACTTTCATATATAAAATGCAGCAGTGTTCATTGTATTTATCTTGCTGTGTCATGCTGTATTACATCCCTGCTGCTTACTTAAAACTGGAAGTTTGTACCTTTGATTCCCTCCCTTCAGTCCCTTCCCCCACATCCCCACCTTGGTAACCACAAATCTGGTCTCTTTTTCTATGGATCTGTTTGTTTTTGAAGTATAATTGACCTATTACACAATTCTTATTGAACAACATAATAGTTTGATACTTCTGTGTATTTCAAAATGATCAGTGTGAGAAAACTAGTTACCGTCTGCCACCAAAGACATTACTTTCCGACAGTATTTCCTACACTGTACATTTCATACCTCTGACTCATTTATTTTGCTTTGGAGAGTTTCTGTGTCTTCTCTCCCTATTTCTCTCCTCCCCGCATGCACCTCCCATGTGGCAACAACCTGTGTGTTATGTCTGTAACTCTGTATCAATCTGTGTATTCTATAACTCTGTTTCTGTCATGTTTGTTCATCTTGTTTTTTATATTCCACATATAAGTGAAATTGTATTTATCTTTCACTTTCTGACTTATTTCACTTTGCATAATATCCTCTAGGTCCATCCATGTTGTTGCAAATGACCAGATTTCATTCTTTTTAATGGCTGAGTAATATCCTATTATATGTATATATCACATCTTCTTTACCCATTTATCTGTTGCTGGGCATTTTGGTTACTTCCATATCTTGGCTATTGTGAAGAACGGTGCAATGCACATAGGGGTGCATATATCTTTTCTACTTAAGTAGTGTTTTTGTTTTTGTCAGATAAATAGCCAGGAGTTGAATTGCTAGATGATATGATACTTCTATTTTTTGTTTTTTTAAGAATCTCTGTGCTGTTTTCCATATTGGCTGCACTAATTTATATACACAAGGGTTCCCTTTTCTGCACAGCTTTGCCAGCACTTGTTATTTGTTGTCTTTTTGATAAAAGTCATTCTGACAGGTATGAGGTGGTACCTCACTGTAATTTTGATTCACGTTTCCCTGATGATTAATGATATTGAGCTTCTTTTCCTGTAGCTGTTGGGCATCTGTATGTCTTCCTTTGAAAAATGTTTGTTCAAACTCTCTGTCCATTTTTTTGATTGTTTATTTTGATGTAGAATTGTATGAGTTCTTTTTATATTTCAGATATTAATCCTTTATCAGATGTATTGTTTGCAAATATTTTCCCCCATTCAGTAGGTTATGTTTTTGCTTTGTGTATTGTTTGCTTTGCTGTGCAAAAAGCTTTTTAGGTTGATGTCCTTTTGTTTAGTTTTGCTTTTGTTTCCCCTGCCTGAAGAAACATATTCAAAGAAATATTAAGGCTTGTGTCAAAGAGCTTACTGCCAGGCTTCCCTGGTGGTTCAGTGGGTAAAGAATCCGCCTTGCAGTGCAAGGGGCTCCTGTTCGATCCCTGGCCAGGGAAGATCCCATGTGCCGCAGAGCAGCTGGACCAGTGTGTCTGGTTGCGAGCCGGAGCTCAGGAGCCTGTGTGCCCAGAGTCGGTGCTCTGCAGTGAGAGAGGCTGCTGTGGTGGGAGGCCCACACAGGCCAAGGAATAAAGATGGATGAAAATAAATAAATAAAAAACCAGTAAAAGAGGCCAAAATTTAAAAACATATATATTTTAAAAAGAGCTTACTTTCAAGTCTTACATTTAAGTCTTGAATCCATTTTGAATTTATTTTTGTACATAGTGTGAGAGAGTAGTCCAGTTTGATTCTTTTGCAAATAGCTTTTCAGTTTTCCCAACACCATTTATTGAAGAGCCTGTCTCTTCCCCATTGTATATTTGTGCCTCCTTTGTCATAGATTCATTGCCTTTATAAGTGTGGGTTCATTTCTGGGCTTTCTATTCTCTTCCGTTGATCTGTGTATATGATTTTATACCAGTAAGCATACTGTTTTTATGAGTGCAGCTTTGAGGTATAGTTTTGAATAAATTTCGGTGGGAGAGATATTTTGTTTTATTCAAATTTAAGAACTGTATTTCCGTTAACCAGAAATACACTGTGACCAAGAAAACTGGTTATGGCATCTAACTTGGTCAAACTGATACAGACTAGAGCAACAGGAACTGGGAATGTTCTGGTTATTAAATCAGTTTGTTTCAGTTGCTCAGTTGTGTACAACTCCATGGATTATTAAATCAATGCCCCACCAAAAAAACACAATATTTTAAAAATATATTGTATGGAAATTCCCTGGCAATCTAGTCATTAAGACTCTTTGCTTCCACTGCAGGGGGCATGAGTTCAATCCCTGGTTGGGGAACTAAGATCCTACATGTTGCATGGCACAGCCAAATATCTATCTATCTATCTATCTATAATATATACTACAATATGTGTTCATTTATTTTCAAATATTTCAACTAATATGTCAGTTAGATCTGATTAAAGTTTAAGATTAATTTAAAAATAATTTTGAAAAAGGTGAAATGATGTGGACATAAACATAGGTTAAAAGATTTTATTTACTATGGAAACTGGCAAGGCATTACAACTAGTTCAAAGGAGAAACCAAAGAATAGACACATATAAGTCAGTACTGTTGAAGTGAGCTTGCAGATGGAACCAAAACTGTTCTCTTCCACCATGAGAGAGGAAGTCACTTGAATCTCCAGAAGACAGGATGTATCCATCTGTAAATATGAATGATTTTGCATTGTTATACCAGTAACTTACAACTTGCAGTAAAATAGCTCAAAGACAATGAAAGGCTAGACTTAGAAAACCAGGAAGGTTGTGATCTAAAGAGTACTTTTTCACTGAAGCATAGATCTTTCTCTACACCACCATAAGATAATACATTTTTTAATTGAAGTACAGTTCACTGACAATGTTTTGTTAATCTCTGTTAAAGTGATTCAGTTTTATATATATTTGCATATATTCTTTTTCATAGTCTTTTCCATTGTGGTTTATTACAACATACTGAATATAGCTCCCTGTGCTATAGAGTAGGATCTTATTGTTTATTTGTTTTATATATAATAGTTTGCATCTGCACATCCTGAACTCCTTTATCACTGTTGCCCTCCCTTCCCCCTTTGGTAACCAGAAGTTTGTTTCTATGATTGTGAGTCTCTTTTCTTTCTGTTTTGTAAACAAGTTCATTTGTATAATATTTAAAATTCCACATAGAAGGGATATAATATAGTATTTGTGTTTTTCTGTCTGACTTACTTCCCCTTTGTATGATCATCTCTAGGTCCATCCGTGTTGCTGCAAGTGGCAGTATTTCATTCCTTTTTATGGCTGAGTACTATTCCATTGTGTGTATGTACCACATTTTCTTTATCCACTCTCTGTCTATGAATGTGTAGGTTGCTTTCATATCTTGGCTATAGAGAATAGGGCTGCCTTGAACCTTGCGGGTATGGACAGTACAGACTTTTGGACTGAGTTTTCTTTTTTTAATATAATTCTATGTATTTATTCTGGCTGTACTGAGTCTTTGTCACTTTGCACAGGCTTTCTCTCATTGCAGTGAGCGGGGGCTCATCTTTGTTGCTGTGGGCAGGCTTATCATTATGGTGGTTTCTCTTGTTGCATAGCAGAGGCTCTTGGCATGTGGGCTTCAGACATTGCACCATGTGGGCCGTAGAGCCTTCAGTAGTTGCAGCACACAAGCTAGGAAGTTATGGTTTGTGGGCTCTAGAGTGCAGGCTCAGTGGTTGTGGTGCAAGGGCTTAGTTGCTTCTCAGCAGGTGCCATCTTCCTGAACTAGGGATTGAACCTATGTTTTAATCGTACTGTTAACAGTACTACAATGCAGTAAAATAGCTCAAAGACAATGAAAGGCTAGACTTAGAAAACCAGGAAGGTTGTGATCTAAAGAGTACTTTTTCACTGAAGCATAGATCTTTCTCTACACCACCATAAGATAATACATTTTTTAATTGAAGTACAGTTCACTGACAATGTTTTGTTAATCTCTGTTAAAGTGATTCAGTTTTATATATATTTGCATATATTCTTTTTCATAGTCTTTTCCATTGTGGTTTATTACAACATACTGAATATAGCTCCCTGTGCTATAGAGTAGGATCTTATTGTTTATTTGTTTTATATATAATAGTTTGCATCTGCACATCCTGAACTCCTTTATCACTGTTGCCCTCCCTTCCCCCTTTGGTAACCAGAAGTTTGTTTCTATGATTGTGAGTCTCTTTTCTTTCTGTTTTGTAAACAAGTTCATTTGTATAATATTTAAAATTCCACATAGAAGGGATATAATATAGTATTTGTGTTTTTCTGTCTGACTTACTTCCCTTCGTATGATCATCTCTAGGTCCATCCGTGTTGCTGCAAGTGGCAGTATTTCATTCCTTTTTATGGCTGAGTACTATTCCATTGTGTGTATGTACCACATTTTCTTTATCCACTCTCTGTCTATGAATGTGTAGGTTGCTTTCATATCTTGGCTATAGAGAATAGGGCTGCCTTGAACCTTGCGGGTATGGACAGTACAGACTTTTGGACTGAGTTTTCTTTTTTTAATATAATTCTATGTATTTATTCTGGCTGTACTGAGTCTTTGTCACTTTGCACAGGCTTTCTCTCATTGCAGTGAGCGGGGGCTCATCTTTGTTGCTGTGGGCAGGCTTATCATTATGGTGGTTTCTCTTGTTGCATAGCAGAGGCTCTTGGCATGTGGGCTTCAGACATTGCACCATGTGGGCCGTAGAGCCTTCAGTAGTTGCAGCACACAAGCTAGGAAGTTATGGTTTGTGGGCTCTAGAGTGCAGGCTCAGTGGTTGTGGTGCAAGGGCTTAGTTGCTTCTCAGCAGGTGCCATCTTCCTGAACTAGGGATTGAACCTATGTCCCTTGCATTGGCAGGCAAATTCTTATCCACTGTCACACCAGGGATGTCCTGGACTGAGTTTTCTTATTGATGTGATTGTGTTTGGGATCTAACATAGCCGAAGAATAAAACTTTAGTGGGTTTACTATAAAAAACAGGAGGCTAAATAAGACATATTTTAGGGAAGCTTTTTATGTTAGAAAATAGCAGAATTCTTTCATTAAATACTGGCTCTATATTTGTCACTATGCACAAAATTAGGTCTACCTAATGCATACCTCTTTGGTGTACTAATCAACAATATAGCTGAGAGGTTGACTTCTGTTTGACACCCCAAACTCCAAAACCAGCGTTAATTGTTGTTTTTAAATAACTCTATTTATTTACTTATTTGGCTGCACTGGGTCTTAGTTGTGGCATGTGGGACCTAGTTCCCTGACCAGGAATTGAACCCAGGCCCCCTGCACTAGGAGCATGAAGTCTTAGCCATTGGACTAACAGGGAAGTCCCCCAACGTTAGTTTTATGATGTGGTGTCATGGACAGAACATTGGTCTGGGAGTCAGAAGTCCTGGTTGCCTTTCTCTAATTGTGTGCCTTGGATACATCTCATAAAAAACATTTCCAAGCCCAGTGTCGTCTAACACTTAGTGGGTGCTTGCCCTGTGCTAGGCATCATTCTAAGGGCTGAGTCTATATAAGCTCATGTAACTTCTCAGCGACCCTGGGAAATAGCTTCTTCCTATTTCACAGCTAAGGAAATTAAAAAAAAAAATTTAATGCATTCCACATGCTTCAGTTAGTTAAGAGGCGGGGCTTTAATTTCAGTCCTATACTTGTGGAAATGATCCAGATCATTCACAGAGCACCATCTAGCTCTGAAATTTTATGTCATAAAACAAAATCAAAACAAAATAAAGATGGGGAGGGCTTCCCTGGTGGTCCAGTGGGTAAAGAGTCTGCCTTGCAGTGCAAGGGGCGCTGGTTCGATCCCTGGCCTGAGAGGATCCCATGTGCCGTGGAGCGGCTGGACCAGAGTGTCTAATTATGAGCCGGTGCCCTGGAGTGTATGCACCCAGAGCCGGTGCTCTACAATGAGAGAGATCACTGCAGTGGGAGGCCCACACAGGCCAAAGAATAAAGATGAATGAAAATAAATACATAAAAAACCAATAAAAGAAGCCAAATTTAAAAAAAGAAGAAGAAAACAAAATAAAGATAGAGGATATCAGGTAAAATGAGGTCTATTTCTTTAAAAGTTTATTTTCTAAAACTTGTCTTAGAATTTATTATTTCTCATGCTCATGCCTTTATGAATGATAGGGAAAACCAGAGCTCTCAGCTGGCCTTGCATCAGTTAGAGTAGAATAGAAAAGCAAAAGCACAAGAAGAGATGAAGCCATGGGTTGGAGGCTTGGACCACCTCTTCAAATGATAGTGTCTCATATCTTTTTGGACTTACACTTAAATCAGAGTACAAATGTTTTAAATGTCAAGGATCTAAGAGTGTTCTCATTGGCCCCTGAGACTGATGAAGAAATAACATGATCAAATGATTCACTTTTACCAAGAATTCATAGCAGCTTGAAACAGACCACTTGATTTTTAAGAAGTTCAGCCATATTTGACCTCAGAATTACATGCTCATGATGATCTCATTGCAGGAAAATGGATCCTGTCACATTCAGGGTAAGGAGGTTAGAACTGGGCTGTACTTCAGTAGTATTGTTGACATCCACATGACACTCTTTGGCAGGTTTGGATCATATCACTGATTCAGTTCATTAAGAACAATAGATAAAAGGAGATTCCTAACTCAGCTTCCCAAAGTAGAAGCAATGCTCAGCAATATAACACAATTACTCTAAAGGTGTTTGACCTTCTTTGAAAAGTGGGATATCCTGTGCTGCTTTACTGCTTAAGCTTGCATTTTCATTATTTCTCTGCATTTCCTGATGTTGAATTATCCATGATCGGTTGGTACTTAATAATATGAAGCTCTGGACAGCTATTTTGCATAAGATCCAAAGTCACATTTGAAAAGTATACATTCTGTGATTAATACCCCTCTCTATTATCTCCAAAGGAGACCAAGTGAATGTTTTACTATTTTTAAAAATCTTTTTTTTTTTTTTACACCAAATATGTTTTTATTGGGGCATAGCCAATTAACAATTTTGTGATAGTTTCATGTGAGCAGCGAAGGAACTCGGCCATACATATACATGTATCCATTCTCCCCCAAACCCGCCTCCCAACTAGACTGGTACATATCTTAAGCAGAGTTCCATGTGCTCTACAATAGACTTTTTTGTTATGTGTTAAAAGAAGAAAACAAATTTGAGGTAAAATGAGGTCTATTTCTTTAAAAGTTTATTTTCTAAAACTTGTCTTAGAATTTATTATTTCTCATGCTCATGCCTTTATGAATGATAGGGAAAACCAGAGCTCTCAGCTGGCCTTGCATCAGTTAGAGTAGAATAGAAAAGCAAAAGCACAAGAAGAGATGAAGCCATGGGTTGGAGGCTTGGACCACCTCTTCAAATGATAGTGTCTCATATCTTTTTGGACTTACACTTAAATCAGAGTACAAATGTTTTAAATGTCAAGGATCTAAGAGTGTTCTCATTGGCCCCTGAGACTGATGAAGAAATAACATGATCAAATGATTCACTTTTACCAAGAATTCATAGCAGCTTGAAACAGACCACTTGATTTTTAAGAAGTTCAGCCATATTTGACCTCAGAATTACATGCTCATGATGATCTCATTGCAGGAAAATGGATCCTGTCACATTCAGGGTAAGGAGGTTAGAACTGGGCTGTACTTCAGTAGTATTGTTGACATCCACATGACACTCTTTGGCAGGTTTGGATCATATCACTGATTCAGTTCATTAAGAACAATAGATAAAAGGAGATTCCTAACTCAGCTTCCCAAAGTAGAAGCAATGCTCAGCAATATAACACAATTACTCTAAAGGTGTTTGACCTTCTTTGAAAAGTGGGATATCCTGTGCTGCTTTACTGCTTAAGCTTGCATTTTCATTATTTCTCTGCATTTCCTGATGTTGAATTATCCATGATCGGTTGGTACTTAATAATATGAAGCTCTGGACAGCTATTTTGCATAAGATCCAAAGTCACATTTGAAAAGTATACATTCTGTGATTAATACCCCTCTCTATTATCTCCAAAGGAGACCAAGTGAATGTTTTACTATTTTTAAAAATCTTTTTTTTTTTTTTACACCAAATATGTTTTTATTGGGGCATAGCCAATTAACAATTTTGTGATAGTTTCATGTGAGCAGCGAAGGAACTCGGCCATACATATACATGTATCCATTCTCCCCCAAACCCGCCTCCCAACTAGACTGGTACATATCTTAAGCAGAGTTCCATGTGCTCTACAATAGACTTTTGTTAGTTATGTGTTTCAAGCATGGCAGTGTGTGCGTGACTTTCCCAAAATCACCAAGCATCCCTTCCCCCTGCAAACATAAGTTCATTTTCTAAGTTTGTGAGTCTCTTCCTGTTTTGTAAATAAGTTCATTTCTGTTTTTTTTTAATTTTAACCTCTTTTATTGGTTATTTATTTATTTTCATCCATCTTTTATTCTTTGGCCTGTGTGGGTCTCCCATTGCAGTGGCATCTCTTGTTGCAGAGCATCAGCTCTGTGTGCATGCACTCCAGAGCTCCAGCTCGGCAGTTGGACACACTGGTCTAGCAGCTCCGGGGCATGTGGGATTCCCAAGCCAGGGATCGAACGGGGGCCCCTTGCACTGCAAGGCAGACTCTTTACCCACTGGACCACCAAGGAAGCCCCCTGTGTCATTTCTTTTTAGAATCTACATAGAAGGGATGTCATATGATATTTCTCCTTCTCTGTCTGGCTTATTTCAATCAGCATGAGACTCTCTAGGTCCATCCGTATTTTCTGCAAATGGTCTTATTTCATTCTTTTTAATGGCCAGATAGTATTCCATTATGTATATATACTACATCTTCTTTATCCATTTCTCTGTTGATGGACATTTAGGTTGTCTCCATGTCTTGGCTATTGTAAGCAGTGCTGCAATGAACACTGATGTGCATGTATCTCTTTGGGCCATGTTTTTCTCTGGATAGATGCCCAGGAGTGGGACTGCAGGGTCATATGGTAGCTCTATGTTTAGTTTCTCAAGGAACCTCCATACAGTTCTCCACAGTGGCTGTACCCATTTACATTCTCACCAACAGTGCAGGAGGGTTTCCTTCTCTCCACACCCTCTCCAGCATTTGCTGTGTGGGGAATGTTTGATGATGGCCATCCGGACTGGTGTGAGGAGGTATCTCCTTGTAGTTTTAATCTGCATTTCTCTAATAACTAGTGATTTTGAACATCTTTTCATGTGCCTGTTGGCCATCTGTATGTCCTCTTTAGAGAACTGTCTATTCAGGTCTTCTGCCCACTTTTGGAGTGGATGCTATTGAGTGTCATAAGCTGTTTGCACATTTTGGAGACTAATCCCTTATCAGTTACATCATTTGTAAGTGTTTTCTCCCAGTCTGTGGGTTGTCTTTTTGTTTTATTTATTGTTTCCTTTGCTGTGCAAAAGCTTTTGAGTTTAAGTAGGTCCCATTTGTTTATTTTTGTTTTTATTTCCAATATTCTAGGAGATGGATTTAAAAAGATCTTGCTGAGATTTATGTCACAGAGTGTTCTGCCTGTGTTTTCCTCTAAGAGTTTTATTGTGTCCGGTCTAACATTTAGGTGTCTAATCCATTTTGAGCTTATTTTTGTGTATGGAGTTAATGAATGATCTAATTTCATTCTTCATGTGGCTGTCCAGTTTTCCCAGCACCGTTTATTGAAGAGACTGTCTTTCCAACATTGTGTAGTCTTGCCTTCTTTATCATAGATTAATTCAGTATAGGTGCATGGGCTTATTTCTGGGTTTTCTATCCTATTCCATTGATCTATATTTCTATGTTTGTGCCAGTACCACACTGTCTTGATGACTGTAGCTTTGTGGTATAGTCTGAAGTCGAGCCTGATTCCATTATGTATATATACTACATCTTCTTTATCCATTTCTCTGTTGATGGACATTCAGGTTGTCTCCATGTCTTGGCTATTGTAAGCAGTGCTGCAATGAACACTGACGTGCATGTATCTCTTTGGGCCGTGTTTTTCTCTGGATAGATGCCCAGGAGTGGGACTGCAGGGTCATATGGTAGCTCTATGTTTAGTTTCTCAAGGAACCTCCATACAGTTCTCCACAGTAGCTGTACCCATTTACATTCTCACCAACAGTTCAGGAGGATTCCCTTCTCTCCACACCCTCTCCAGCATTTGTTGTGTGGGGAATGTTTGATGATAGCCATCCTGACTGGTATGAGGTGGTATCTCCTTGTAGTTTTAGTTTTTGCATTTCTCTAATAACTAGCGATTTTGAACATCTTTTCATGTGCCTGATAGCCATCTGTATGTCCTCTTTAGAGAAATGTCTATTCAGGTCTTCTGCCCACTTTTGGAGCCAGGTGGTTGTTTTGATGCTATTGAGTGTCATAAGCTATTTGTACATTTTGGAGACTAATCCCTTATCAGTTACATCATTTGTAAGTGTTTTCTCCCAGTCTGTGGGTTGTCTTTTTGTTTTATTTATTGTTTCCTTTGCTGTGCAAAAGCTTTTGAGTTTAAGTAGGTCCCATTTGTTTATTTTTGTTTTTATTTCCAATATTCTAGGAGATGGATTTAAAAAGATCTTGCTGAGATTTATGTCACAGAGTGTTCTGCCTGTGTTTTCCTCTAAGAGTTTTATTGTGTCCGGTCTAACATTTAGGTGTCTAATCCATTTTGAGCTTATTTTTGTGTATGGAGTTAATGAATGATCTAATTTCATTCTTCATGTGGCTGTCCAGTTTTCCCAGCACCGTTTATTGAAGAGACTGTCTTTCCAACATTGTGTAGTCTTGCCTTCTTTATCATAGATTAATTCAGTATAGGTGCATGGGCTTATTTCTGGGTTTTCTATCCTATTCCATTGATCTATATTTCTATGTTTGTGCCAGTACCACACTGTCTTGATGACTGTAGCTTTGTGGTATAGTCTGAAGTCAGGGAGCCTGATTCCTCCAGCTCCATTTTTTTTTTATTTGACTTTGGCTATTTGGGGTCTTTTGTGTCTCCATACAGATTTTGATATTTTTTTGTTCTAGATTTGTGAAAAATGCCATTGGTAATTTGATAGGGATTGCATTTAATCTGTAGATTGCCTTGGGTAGTATAATCATTTTAACAATGTTGATTCTTCCAATCCATGAACAAGGTGTATCTTTCCATCTGTTTATGTCTTCTTCGATTTCTTTCATCAGCACCTTGTAGTTTTCAGAGTATACATTTTAGGATTTTAGTCATGGGTATTTTGATAGGAGTTGAATTAAATATTTAGATTGTTTTGGGTAATCCATTCACTTTAATAATTTTAATTCTTCCATTTGAAGAGTGTGAGATATCCTTTTATTTCTTGGTAATCTTCAGTTTTCTTCATCCATGTTTTAAAGTCTTTAGAGTATAGGTCTTGTACCTCCTTTGTTAAGTTTATTCCTAGATACTTTATTTAGAAAATTTTAAACAGGATGGATTTTTATTATTTTCCTGATAGTTCATTATTAGTGTATAGAAATACACCAGATGTGTGTATGTCAATCTCATATCCTGCTACCTTGCTGAATTCATTTATTAATTCTAATAATTTTGAGGTGGAGACCTTAGCATTCTTCATATAAGAGTATCATGTCATTGGAAAAAAATGACAGTTTTACCTTTTCCCTTCCAATTTGGATAATTTTATTTCTTTGTCTTGGCTGACTGCTGTGGTTAGGACCTCTAATACTATGTTGAATAGAAGTGGTGAAAGTGGGCATCCTTTTCTTATTCCTGACTTTAATGGGAATGCTTTCAGCATTTTACTGTTTAGTAGTATTGTTGGCTACCTTTATTATGTTAAAAGAGGGTCCCTCTCTACCTATTCTGAGAGTTGTTAATCATGAATCGATATTGAGTTTTGTCGAAAGCTTTTTCTACTCTTATGGAGATGATCATGTGGTTTTTGTCTTTTGTTGATGTTGTGTAGCACACTGATCGACTGACCTACATTGAGCTATCCTTGTAACCCTGGAATAAATCCAGCTGACCATGGTGTATGATCTTTTTTATGTATTATTGGGGTTTTATCTAATTGTTAATTGTCTGTTTTCCCTCATTATAAGGAAGCTCTCAGAGCAGGAATTTTCTGTTGTTCCCTGCTCTGTCCCATGGATCTTTGTAAACCATTATTGACTGAAATAGCAAACAAAATCAACTTTTTAACAGTAAACTTTGAGCACAGTCAAATATTTCCATCAGACCTATGTTCAAGTGTTAATTCTTGAAAATATGCAGTCATCCAAAATGTTTTAGTAATTAAGTTATCATAATGAAGCCTAGTAGCAAACATGGGACACCTTGTTTAATTTATTTTGACTATTCTAGGATTTCACTACTGCCTCAGGCTCTTCTCTAGTTGCAGGGAGTGGGGGCTACTCTAGTTGCGGTGAGCAGGCTTCTTGTTGTGGTGCCTTTTCTTGTTGTGGAACTCGGGCTCTAGGGCTCACGGGCTTCCATAATTGTGGCATGTGGACTCAGTAGTTGCAACTATGAGGCTCTAGAGCACAGGCTCAATAGTTGTGGCTCATGGGCTTAGTTGCTCCACAGCATGTGGGATCTTTCTGGATCAGGGATCGAGCCTGTGTCTCCTGCATAGGCAGGCAAACTCTTTACCACTAAGCTACCAGGGAAGCCCGACAGCTTATTTTTATGATCTGAAGAGTAGTTAACATCAAAAAAAAAAATTTACATGTTCTTTTTCAGTTTATCAAAGAAATATATAACAGTTGTCATATTTTGTTTATGCCATATGCTTCTTATTACATAGATTCTTCTCCCTGGCATCCAAGCAGTACCACAAGTTTGACAAAAGAAGCAAATCCTAGAATTTACATACATCATAAATCTGTCATTTAGGGAATTTGTAGTGTACTTCGTTGCACTCAAAACAAAATTTAAAGGATGTATTTTCTTTATTTTCACACCGTACAAATTTTAAACCATACAGAAAACACCACATTCTTACAGGTTCACTAAATGAAAGATGTGTGACCAAGTAATGAGTTTATGATTAGATTCATCAGTTTTATCAACTTGGTTATAATCAGACTAGAATAAATGCATGAGTCATACCAAAATGACCACTTCTCCAGCTAAAGAAGGGCAAAGCACCCCACTCTTCTCAAATGGGCCTTGAAGAACCTCAGAGCTCACACACATACAATAGAACTGTGCTAAATGGAGTTAAAAGGGGATTCTCTCTCCAAATCTGCCATAAGATGTAATTCAAAGTTTGAATGGAAATTGCTTCCACAAGAATATATATAAATGTCTCATTTGGGGTCCGTGGAGGCAAGGCAGTGAATGCCAGCAGGTTATTTGGAAGGTGATTTCTGGAAATACTGGCAAGGGAGGGGAAAGTGAGACAGGGAAGAGATGGAAGCCACAAAGAGTAAGTTATGGAGCCTGTTTGCTCTCTGGGCCTCTGAACATCATTCCCACTGGGGGTTCCTGAGGGGTCATGTATGATAGGACTGAGTTTTCCCAATCAAGGGGTGAGGTGGCTGGGATGTTACTCACCAAGTCCCTACCCATCAGTGGTTTCGGTCTGCCCTCAGTGACTGAGAAACCCTCCAAGAGTTGCAGGTGTTCACAGTAAGAAGCCTTTGGCAATTAATGGATTCAGAAGTCTCGGTGCTCATGAACACACACATATGATCATGTATCATGCGACTCCCTGTTTGAAGTCCCTCAGCGGCTCCAAGAGTCCATAGGATGAAGTCCAAACCCTTTGGCAAGACTCGTGTAGCTCCTCATCAGTCTAGGTCAGGGGTTCTCACCAGCACAGTACAACCTTCATGAGGGTGTTATGAAAAGTCACAGTGGCTTTTAAGGTAGACATGATCAGCAGTAACGTCAGTTAACACTAGACATCCTGAACTTGATATCAGCAACCCCAGGCATCGTGCCTGGCATCAAATGGGTCCTCAGTCAATGAATGTGTATGTGTAATAGTTCTCACGGAATGTGTGATAAACTCCAGGAGCAAAGCAGGATAGATGTTAACTACATTGGAAGAAAAAATGCACTCACTTATCTATCCATTTATTCTTGAGATCAAGATTCCCTTGGCAAGTTTGCAATTTCAGGTATGATTAGATTCATCAGTTTTATCAACTTGGTTATAATCAGACTAGAATAAATGCATGAGTCATACCAAAATGACCACTTCTCCAGCTAAAGAAGGGCAAAGCACCCCACTCTTCTCAAATGGGCCTTGAAGAACCTCAGAGCTCACACATACAATAGAACTGTGCTAAATGGAGTTAAAAGGGGATTCTCTCTCCAAATCTGCCATAAGATGTAATTCAAAGTTTGAATGGAAATTGCTTCCACAAGAATATATATAAATGTCTCATTTGGGGTCCGTGGAGGCAAGGCAGTGAATGCCAGCAGGTTATTTGGAAGGTGATTTCTGGAAATACTGGCAAGGGAGGGGAAAGTGAGACAGGGAAGAGATGGAAGCCACAAAGAGTAAGTTATGGAGCCTGTTTGCTCTCTGGGCCTCTGAACATCATTCCCACTGGGGGTTCCTGAGGGGTCATGTATGATAGGACTGAGTTTTCCCAATCAAGGGGTGAGGTGGCTGGGATGTTACTCACCAAGTCCCTACCCATCAGTGGTTTCGGTCTGCCCTCAGTGACTGAGAAACCCTCCAAGAGTTGCAGGTGTTCACAGTAAGAAGCCTTTGGCAATTAATGGATTCAGAAGTCTCGGTGCTCATGAACACACACATATGATCATGTATCATGCGACTCCCTGTTTGAAGTCCCTCAGCGGCTCCAAGAGTCCATAGGATGAAGTCCAAACCCTTTGGCAAGACTCGTGTAGCTCCTCATCAGTCTAGGTCAGGGGTTCTCACCAGCACAGTACAACCTTCATGAGGGTGTTATGAAAAGTCACAGTGGCTTTTAAGGTAGACATGATCAGCAGTAACGTCAGTTAACACTAGACATCCTGAACTTGATATCAGCAACCCCAGGCATCGTGCCTGGCATCAAATGGGTCCTCAGTCAATGAATGTGTATGTGTAATAGTTCTCACGGAATGTGTGATAAACTCCAGGAGCAAAGCAGGATAGATGTTAACTACATTGGAAGAAAAAATGCACTCACTTATCTATCCATTTATTCTTGAGATCAAGATTCCCTTGCTGAAGTTAATTCAAGTTTGCAATTTCAGGTATGATCTTTGAGGACACAGATAATTTTTTCCCACCCTCCTTCCAAATAAAATGTTTGAATCAGGCAACCTTGAGAAAGGAAGTGAACGGTCCAGAATCCTTTTGTTGTTTTGTTGCTTAGTCGCTCGGTTGTGTTCAACTGTTTGTGACCCCATGGACCATAGCCCACCAGGCTTCTCTGTCCACGGGATTTCCCAGGAAAGAATACTGGAGTGGGTTGCTATTTCCTTCTCCAGTGTTGGCAGGCAGATTATTTACTGTCTGAGCCACCTGGGAAGCCCCCAGATCCTTTGAAAGCACAATATAGACATAGAAAGTTAGACCCATATAGGCAGACAATCTTGCCAGGTTGGTAGAACTTGGAACTAAATTCTGATTATCCTAATTTCCAGTCCTGGGCTTTCTTTTTTTTTTTTTTTTTTTTTCACCAAATAGTGCCTCAGTGAAGAATAGCAGACCTTGTGTGAGTCAGGACAGTGTGGTTTGGGACAAGTTATTATCTGAGCGAATAGAATTGTCAGAGTTTTCTATTTTCTAGAAATCTTACCATCTAAAAATTATTTTATAAGATGCTTCATGACTGTAGGAAAACAAACAAGAGACAAACATTTTACATGTATAGGACACAAAGAATTTATCTTCTCCCTGTTTTTTACACAGCACCCTAAAGTACTTCTTTAAGACTGAGGCCATTAATTCTAATAATATATTCACATTTCTGTTGCCTAGGGCTAGGGATTATGTGTTAGTCATTTTTATATCTCAACCAAACAGTGTCCAGCCCATGATGGACAAGGGGATATTAAGTGTTTGTTAAAAGAGTGAATTAAGTCTGTGAACCATAGATGAGAACTTTTTGAAAACAGAGAGATAAATATGTTTAAAAATTGTTTTTGGTTTCAACAAATTTTGCTATTTTTATCCTTTTTAAAAAAAAAAAAAAGATCACAAATGTAGTTCTGATTTTATAGCTCAACAGAATATTTCTCAATCCAACTTTCCCAAATCAAATTGGAGTGACTTTGAGTAAAAGTCTTTACTTTTAAGGCCTATCTAAATTGAGTTTCCTGGCTTTAATTCTCACACATGATTCTGTAGGGTTTATGTAGGAAAAAGTAAATACACAAGCCTGGGAGATATATGCCAAGTCATTACTACATTCAATTATGAGTGAAAATAGCAAAGGATATTTACACACGGGATCTTTTGTTGTTTTGTTGCTTAGTCGGTTGTGTTCAACTGTTTGTGACCCCATGGACCATAGCCCACCAGGCTTCTCTGTCCACGGGATTTCCCAGGAAAGAATACTGGAGTGGGTTGCTATTTCCTTCTCCAGTGTTGGCAGGCAGATTATTTACTGTCTGAGCCACCTGGGAAGCCCCCAGATCCTTTGAAAGCACAATATAGACATAGAAAGTTAGACCCATATAGGCAGACAATCTTGCCAGGTTGGTAGAACTTGGAACTAAATTCTGATTATCCTAATTTCCAGTCCTGGGCTTTCTTTTTTTTTTTTTTTTTTTTTCACCAAATAGTGCCTCAGTGAAGAATAGCAGACCTTGTGTGAGTCAGGACAGTGTGGTTTGGGACAAGTTATTATCTGAGCGAATAGAATTGTCAGAGTTTTCTATTTTCTAGAAATCTTACCATCTAAAAATTATTTTATAAGATGCTTCATGACTGTAGGAAAACAAACAAGAGACAAACATTTTACATGTATAGGACACAAAGAATTTATCTTCTCCCTGTTTTTTACACAGCACCCTAAAGTACTTCTTTAAGACTGAGGCCATTAATTCTAATAATATATTCACATTTCTGTTGCCTAGGGCTAGGGATTATGTGTTAGTCATTTTTATATCTCAACCAAACAGTGTCCAGCCCATGATGGACAAGGGGATATTAAGTGTTTGTTAAAAGAGTGAATTAAGTCTGTGAACCATAGATGAGAACTTTTTGAAAACAGAGAGATAAATATGTTTAAAAATTGTTTTTGGTTTCAACAAATTTTGCTATTTTTATCCTTTTTAAAAAAAAAAAAAAGATCACAAATGTAGTTCTGATTTTATAGCTCAACAGAATATTTCTCAATCCAACTTTCCCAAATCAAATTGGAGTGACTTTGAGTAAAAGTCTTTACTTTTAAGGCCTATCTAAATTGAGTTTCCTGGCTTTAATTCTCACACATGATTCTGTAGGGTTTATGTAGGAAAAAGTAAATACACAAGCCTGGGAGATATATGCCAAGTCATTACTACATTCAATTATGAGTAAGAAAATAGCAAAGGATATTTACACACGGGATAGGAAGGAAGTGCACATAATGGACTCAAGTTGTACCTTCCCCCAATAAAGACAGGAAAGCCCTTGATGATTGACTGCCTTAAGTTGGAAACTTATGAATATGGTAAACGTCAGGGGAGCTCACATGCAGACGAGATTTTATTCACTGGCAAGGGGATTGTTCTCTATATTAACAACATTTAAAAGCACATGAGACTCACTTAAAAATATGAAGAAAGTCCTGTTGCTCCTCCCCAGAACAAACTCCCCTCCTCTCCACATACAGTATTATTCACTGTTTCTAGTGGCGAACTGACCCCCTCCAAGACAGAGCCATCACTTCATGCTGTGAAGAATGAAATCTGGTGGCAAAATTGATCCTCATTGAGATCTCACTTCAAAATCCATGTTCTTTCTGTTATGTTGATAGGTGATCTTACATTCAATTTTATTTGCTCTAAACCTCCCATTGCTGTAAAATAGTTTAGTGATAGCTCCTTTTGGGGGGGAGGGGGGAGCGTTTTGGGGAGAAAGGGGGTCAGGCTGGCCACTTCTATTGGTCTTTCATTTATCTATTTTCATCCATCTTTGCTCTGTGTGGGCCTCCCATCACAGTGGCCTCTGTTGTTGCAGAACACCGGCTCTGGGTGCATGCGCTCCAGGGCTCTGGTAATTGGACACATCGGTCCAGCCGCTCTGCAGCACATGGGATCTTCCCAGGCCAGGGATCGAACCAGCGCCCCTTGCACTCCAAGGCGGTGTCCTTACCCACTGGACCACTAGGGGAAGCCCACAAGGCAGTGTCTTTACCCACTGGACCACCAGGGAAGCCCTGTGATAGCTCCTATATATCTATATATAAATATAGATATATCTATATATAAATATTATATATCTATATATAAATAGGCATTCTTAAGAGTTAACAGTGACTCTAAAATGTCCAGCATGTCACTCCACAAATACCCATTTCTTTCTCTTCTCCAACTCTCAAGTGGGGAGTTGGCAAAATTTGAGGGGAAAATGGATCTTGGTTTCATTTATTTTCTCTCTTTTCATCTTACCTTCATTTTATTCCCTGCTTCCTAAAAAGTGAGAATCATATTTTAAAGATCAGATGTTCTAAGAGCCACATGGTTGGTTGTCCAGCCCATGTTACCAGAGAGAAAAAGGAACCAGGGCCTGGGTAAATGTTTGAGCAAGGAAGGAGGATAGGAATAGGAAGCAAAGAATAGGGTGTAGGTGAGGTGGAAAGGGAGAAAGACTGAAGGCATTTGGGGTTTATTTCTACCAGAAATCCCCAAGAACAGGGTCCTTGAGAGGCACAGGATGAAGGAAAGCAATGTGTCCCCCACGAAGCACCTTCCCCTGCAGAACTGAGCAGGGTCTGCATTGAGTCTTACACTTCTTCACTGCCTCCTTTTGTGGAACAAGCAGACATGGAAAGAAGCAGACTAGGAAGAGACATCCATTTCTAGAACATGTTGCTGGGCTACAGTTAATGGAGATGGTGAAGAAGTGATGCCATTTTGTTCTCCAGTAGGAATGGTGATGGGGAAAACGTCATCAACTTTGAAGGAGAGGACTGATGTGATGGAAACTCAGGGACATGAACTCATCCTGTGTGCGGCCTCAGTCAAGGCACTTCACACTGTTTTTCCATCTGTACGATATCAGAGTTGGTCCAGATCAATGGATCTCAATCTTGGTTCTCCATTAGAATCACCCAAGGAGTTTGCAGCTGTTCCCATACCTAACCCATAGTCCAGACAGTGAACTTGCCTTACGTTGGACCCAGATATGAGTAGTTTCAAAGCTTCCCAGTTGATCCCAGTGTGCAGCTGAACTTGAGAACTACCAGGCCAGGAGGTCTCTAGACCCTCACTGTCCTAAGTGGGTCTCAGCAAACTGCCTGGACGTCACTTGGGCTCCCTTTTGTAATTGAGACTCAGCCCTCATTCCAGAGTCACACAGACAGAACATGCAATTTAACAAGTGTGTGCTAAGTCACTTCAGTTGTGTGTGACTCTGCAACTCTGTGGACTGTAGCCCACCAGGCTCCTCTGTCCATGGGATTCTCCATGCTAGAATACTGGATTGGGTTGCCCTGTCCTCCTCCAGGGGATCTTCCCCACCTAGGGACGGAACCAGATCTCTTGTGTCTTTTGCGTGGCAGGTGGGTTGTTTGCCGCTAGTGCCACCTGGAAACATTGTTAACAAGACCTCCAGGTAATTTGTATTGACATTCAAGTTTGAAAACTCTGGCTTGGACACCTTCCCACCCTGTGGTTTCATCCACCAGTGCTTTCCCTCTGGTACCGATATTTCAGTATAACTTCTGGATCTCACTACCAGCCACGTCATAATGGTTGAAAGCATTATATGTGTGTTATGTGTAGATAGATATTCAGCAAAGACAAAAATACTCCATCACACCTGTTCCATGCAGGGGGCTAAGTGGAAATAGATTGGCTGGGGGGAAAAAGTATTCCTGTAAAAAGGGCGGATGATTTTATGAGATTCTGATCAAAAGATTGCTTTTCCTTTGTAGAATGGCGTAGGGGCTGTCTAAAGAGCCCTTCTCTTCAAAGTCAGCCCAGCCGGTGTGGTTATTATAAACACCTGGCTCCACATGGCAGTTTGTGTCCAGCATCTTCACACCTGGATGCACATCATTTCCACGTTCTTTCTGGATTCCTCATGCTTGCTGCCCGTGTCCTTGTCGACAGCTGTCCCCAGGAAATAATAGGTACCTTGGCTGAGGAGTGTTTGACTTCCTCTGAAAGTTTCCCCTTGTCGTGTTCATTGCCTCCTTTAATTAAACAGAAGTCAGGTTGGGAAGATCCCCTGGCAAAGGGAATGGCTACCCACTCCAGTCTTCTAGCCTGGATATATCCATGGACAGAGAATCCTGGCAGGCTATATGGTCTGTGGGGTCGCAAAGAGTTGGAACACCACTGTGCGTCTTTAGGTTTCTTTCAAACCTCTGAAAAGATAAAACAGAAACAGCATCCAAATGCTGAAACTGAAGCTCAAAAGTGACAGATGAACATTATATGTTATTCTAACCCTTCATAACATAGGGCTAAGCAGTTGGAAGCTAGTCCACCTGCTTAGTGGGACTTCTCTGAGTAATGGTGTATTTCGAGGGGGGAGTGATTTGGGTCTGAGTGTTTAGGGAGAAATGTATGGGTACACATAGAATTCTCAGTTCACTTCAAAGTCTAGACTTTGGGTCACAGCCACTGTCATGCCTTGGCCACATACCGCCGACCTTAACATTTCAAGAGGACTTCATCAGTTGGCCTCTACAGGACTAAGGGCTTTCTTTGGCTCTCAGCCCCCACTCTGCCCTTAGCTCACCAAGAAGTCCTAGGATCAGTGTCCTGCTAGAAGCGTTTAGGCAATGACTGAATGCAGATGATGTCTAAATACCCCAGCTCCATCGCCTGTTGTGTGAGACCATGTGGAGACTGCACAGTCTAGGCTGGCTCTGGGCGATGCCAGGAGTCTGACACTTCTGTGGCCCCAATAATTACTTGATCCATAGCTGCTGCTGTTTTCCTCCCTTCCCGATTCAATCCTCACTCTGCTACCAGTGTTCTGTGTGCCTCCTGAGCAAACTACTTCCACTCGAATCTTTGCCTTAAGGACTGCTTACTGGGAAAACCCACACTAAGATGCATTTAATCTTGCGTTTGTTTTAAGATACTCGTAGGTATCCCATTCATAGCTCTATATTCTTTCCATTCGATTTTAATATTTTGTTGGTAAAACTAGTTATAATATGAACAGTTCAAAGGGTTTGAGTAATGGCCCTGAGGAGATCATCCTATTACCTTATTGATGAGCCCCTTGACATCTGAAGTCACCAAGGGGTAAGAAGATGAAAAAAAAGGAGTCAGTCTAACAGTGGTTTGGCCTAGGAGGAGATGTGCCCTGGTTTCTAGTCCTGATTCTATATTTGTTAGCTGTGTCAACTTGGGCAAGTCATCTAAGCTCTCTGCTTCTCAGTTGGATGCTTCAGACATGGGGGAACTCTTCATCCCTACCTATATAGTTGTGAGTGTTCAGTAAGACGTGTGTAATGTGTTTAGGATAATGCCTGTCACTTTCAGCTAGGAACAGTTCAGTGGCTTAAGTGGTTACTAACCAAAGACACTGAACCCAGTCGGAGGTCTTCATCCATAAACCAGAAGGTCCATGGAGCATGGCTTACTCTAGAAAGGACATCTGTGGTCTGCAGCAGGCATCTGCCGCATCTCCATTTCACGCATCTCACTGGCTAGAATTAAGGCCTAAGAATCAAGCTCACAGTCATGACAAATCTCCTCCTTCTCCATATTCTTCATTTTATTTCTAATACCCGGCCACAGGTATATCAGACCATTATTGCTGTGTAACAAATTATCACAATAAGCCTCAGGAGCTTGACTGGCACTGCTAACCTTGGCTGAGTTTATTTGTCCATCTGCGGGGTTGACCGATGTCCATTAGGCTTGCCTTAGGTCTGCAGTTGTCCAGATAGCTCTGTTATACCAGGTCCTCCTCCTCCTGGAGCCATGAGGCTGGCTGGGGCATGGTCCTCTCACCACCTTAATAGAGGCCCAGGTCTTCCCACCTCGGCTTGGAACTGGTCCCTAGGCCATCAGTCAAACTAAGTCACACAGCCATGTGCAAAGCCATAGCGTGAGGTCATGCACTCTGCCCACGGTGAAACTACAGACCCTGGGTGCACGAGGGAGAAGTTATTCAGTTTTAACAAGTTGTCCAAACAGAGAAATCTAAATACCCCCATGGGTTTTCTGAGCTCATACAGCACTGGTGTTTCTGCCATCCTTTCTGCACCGGCTACTATGTATTACAATACCATCTGGTGATCCCACCTAAGGAAGCTGTTGCAAATGAGCAGGAGAGAGCGCTTGTCACAGGAGGGGGTCGCACAGGACCTGGTGACCTACCAGCTCTAGTCGCCCATGATTTGCTGACTGGGAAAAAAAACCTCAAAGCTTTCTTCAAAACCTAGAAGTAAGATAGTAGATAGAGTCTTTCTGAGAGAGCGGAGGATCGAGGGTGGTGCTGGAGGCGGGACCGACCAGATGTGCATGGCCCGCCCCGCCCTCCCTCGCGCACCGCCCGCTGGCCCAGAGAGAAGCGGCTGTGCACCTCTCCCGGGCGCCCCCAGCCTCTCCCATCGCAGTACCCGGCGTCCCCTCCCCGCCCAGGAGAACCGCACCCCGAAGGAGCCAAAGCCTGGAGCGTCCCCGCTGTGCCTGGGCTCCCACGCCCTCCGAGGGCGCGCAGAAGGAGTAGCAGGAGGTGGCGGCCGAGGAAGGTCCCCCGCGAAGATGCAGCCCTGGGCCCTGGTGCTCTGGCTGCTGCTCCCCTGGCTGGCAGGTGGAGCAGCAACCGCGGCCAGGTGAGTGTCTGGCTGACAGTTGGCTCTATCCTGAGCTCCCCTGTTGGGCTTTTCTTTGTCCCTGGTCCTCGCAGGCACCCATGGGCATGTATATCTGTGTGCGCTGAGACACGATTTAAAGAGGATGCCGCCGAGCCGGGAGTGCCTAGGGCTCCCCACCTCTTCCCCGCGCGCCCCTCAGGCGGGCTTCGCGCAGGCTCCTGGGCATCAGCCACAACCCTCCTGGCTGTGCCCTGCGGGTTAGGAGGAGGGAGGCTGTGCGTTCTGACTCCGTGGGCTGCAGACATCCTCTGTTCAGCGGGCGTGTGTCTGTCTGTGAATGGGTGGCTGGGCTTTGTGCTTGTGCCGATCTGTGTTTTCCACTCTCTCCAAAAGGCGCCAACATTGTCAGTGGTTTGTTTTCCTGGGGACGGAGTGAGAGACCTAGAGGAGGACAGAGAGTGAGCATTTACCGAACTTGGGCTGAGCCTTCCGTGAGGGGTGCCCCTTTATTCAATGCCTTGCTGATTAAGGCTGATGAACTGGAAAGGAACGACGTGACTGTCAGGTGAAATTGACTCTTTGTTCTTGCCCTGGCAATTCAGAATCTGAAGCTGTTTCTTTACTTCCCATAAACTTTTCAAAGTCCTGAAGCTTATTTTTCCAAACATCAGCAAAGCTACTTTATGAGTACATGCTTACAGAGCACACTGGAGGCCTGGTGCTGTCTTAAACTCTTGAGGGTTATGAACCCATTTAAATCTTGTAACTGCTCTGCATGGGAGATGCTGTTATCATAATCCCCATGTTGTAGAAGAGAAAAAGGAGGCACAGAGAGGTCGAGTAGCTTGCCCCAAGAGGCACAGCCAGGAAGTGAAAACCCTGGCCTGGAAACCCAGGCAATCTGGCCTGGAGTCCCTGCACTTCCCCAGTGCTGCCCAGTTGTTTAGTCACTCTTTTGTGACCCCATGGACTGTAGTCCACCAGGCTCCTCCTTCCATGGGATTCTCCAGGCAAGAAAACTGGAGTGGGCTGCCATTTCTTTCTCCAGAGGATCTTCCCCACCTAGGAATCGAACTCGTGTTTCCTGCATGGGCAGGTGGATTCTTTACTGCTAAGCCCTAAGGACAGCCTTTTAGGAATCACTCACTGGAAAAGTCTTCCTGGTTCTCTGGTTGTGATGTCTTGCTTTCCGAGGTGTCCGGAGCAGGCCTGAAACTGTGGCACTGTGGACCATTTGGGCTGGGCTGAGCTGGACAATTATTTGTTCGCGGTGGTTAGAGAGCTGTCCTGTGGATTGTAGGGTTCTTAGCAGCATCTGTAGCCTTCTTACAGTAGACGTCAGTAGCAACCTTCCTAAGTTGTGACTGTTGGAACTAGGTCCAGACGTGGCCCAAGGCACGGGTGTCGGGCTGGGGGGTCGCACAGTTGCCTCTGGCTGAGTGAAAACCTCTGTGCTATTAGTTTCTTTAGTCAACAATTCCTGGGGAGAGCAGGCTGAGAGCCTTGGTTTGGAACGGGCTGCTTAGAGGTGAGCCTGGCTATCTTTGTTTGACTTACAGGAAGAAATCTTTCATCAGCATCAGCCACAGTTCTAAGGGATTTTGAGCTTCAGATAGAATTAACTTCAAACCAGGTTCTTAGAATGTATGATTGCAAGTTTCAATTTCCTTTTCATGATAAAAATGTAAGGAGATGCAGTTCACTCATGATCCCATTTCCTGGAATGCTGGAGGTTCTGGCATCGCTAGAAAGCCCACTCAAGTGCTATTTGGAGATGAGATGAATAGTTCTTTTAGCAGTGGACAAACTGACCTCCAGAAGCCTCCGTTTCAAAGGGCCACCCAACTAAACCAGAAGTTCCAAAAAAGTTTCCCAGGATTCTGCCATTTCAAAACCCATTTAAATCTTGTAACTGCTCTGCAGGGGTTGAAAAGAAGAGAAAAAGGAGGCACAGAGAGGTCGAGTAGCTTGCCCCAAGAGGCACAGCCAGGAAGTGAAAACCCTGGCCTGGAAACCCAGGCAATCTGGCCTGGAGTCCCTGCACTTCCCCAGTGCTGCCCAGTTGTTTAGTCACTCTTTTGTGACCCCATGGACTGTAGTCCACCAGGCTCCTCCTTCCATGGGATTCTCCAGGCAAGAAAACTGGAGTGGGCTGCCATTTCTTTCTCCAGGGGATCTTACCATCCCAGGAATTGAACCTGTGTTTCCTGCATGGGCAGGTGGATTCTTTACTGCTAAGCCCTAAGGACAGCCTTTTAGGAATCACTCACTGGAAAAGTCTTCCTGGTTCTCTGGTTGTGATGTCTTGCTTTCCGAGGTGTCCGGAGCAGGCCTGAAACTGTGGCACTGTGGACCATTTGGGCTGGGCTGAGCTGGACAATTATTTGTTCGCGGTGGTTAGAGAGCTGTCCTGTGGATTGTAGGGTTCTTAGCAGCATCTGTAGCCTTCTTACAGTAGACGTCAGTAGCAACCTTCCTAAGTTGTGCCTGTTGGCACTAGGTCAAGAAGTGGCCCAAGGCAGGGGTGTCGGGCTGGGGGTCGCACAGTTGCCTCTGGCTGAGTGAAAACCTCTGTGCTATTAGTTTCTTTAGTCAACAATTCCTGGGGAGAGAGGCTGAGAGCCTTGGTTTGGAACGGGCTGCTTAGAGGTGAGCCTGGCTATCTTTGTTTGACTTACAGGAAGAAATCTTTCATCAGCATCAGCCACAGTTCTAAGGGATTTTGAGCTTCAGATAGAATTAACTTCAAACCAGGTTCTTAGAATGTATGATTGCAAGTTTCAATTTCCTTTTCATGATAAAAATGTAAGGAGATGCAGTTCACTCATGATCCCATTTCCTGGAATGCTGGAGGTTCTGGCATCGCTAGAAAGCCCACTCAAGTGCTATTTGGAGATGAGATGAATAGTTCTTTTAGCAGTGGACAAACTGACCTCCAGAAGCCTCCGTTTCAAAGGGCCACCCAACTAAACCAGAAGTCAAAAAGTTTCCAAGTTAATCCCAAGAATATTACAACGGACAATTTCCCTCAGGATTCTGCCATTTCACTGTTTTCAAAGTGTGAACCGTGAGCTCTTCTCTTCGTCTCAGGTTCACAAGCTGGTGTGTTCATTATCTGCTCAACATGCTTGGAAACGTCTCATGCTCAGTTTTTCAGGAAGTGCCCGGGGACCAGTGCAGTCAGCTCTATCCCTGAGGTTACAGAGGGCATGTTCACAGGAAAGGCAAGGTGCTCAGAGCACAAGAGCGTGTCTACTGGTTAAGCCCTGAGGTTTAACGACTTTCAGTAAAAACTGACTGCTTTGTAGAGACTTCTAAGATAAGTACCCATTATTGTATTTTTTAATCGAAACACCGTACCAATAATTTTAGTGACCTAGAAAATTATATGCCTTTAAAATGGTGATTAGTGTATTCATAGTCAGTTAACGGTTATCAAGTGACTAAATCCTTAGCAGTATGCATTTTTCTCATCTTCAGCATAAGAATTTGGCTTAAACTCTTTACTCATTATCCTATATGCTAACTAATATTCTAAATATCATTGACTTACAATGTCATTCTCAGGTGTACAACATAGTGAGTCAGTATTTTTTGTAGCTTATACACCATACAAAGTTCTTATAAAATATTGGCTATTTCCCTATGTGATCCCCATGCTTTTTAATACCATTGGAACTATTTAGATGCTCTCAACCTACTTTGTCCAATCCAATAAATATGGTAGTCCCTAGCCCCGTGTAGCTGTCAAGTACTTGAAATTCAGCCAGTCCAAGTTGAAATGTGCTGTGATTGTAAAATACACTTTAGCTTGAAGACATTGTATAAAAAAAAGAACGTAAAAAAAAAAATGTTCACTTTTCATGATAAAATGTAAGGAGATGCAGTTCACTCATGATCCCATTTCCTGGAATGCTGGAGGTTCTGGCATCGCTAGAAAGCCCACTCAAGTGCTATTTGGAGATGAGATGAATAGTTCTTTTAGCAGTGGACAAACTGACCTCCAGAAGCCTCCGTTTCAAAGGGCCACCCAACTAAACCAGAAGTCAAAAAGTTTCCAAGTTAATCCCAAGAATATTACAACGGACAATTTCCCTCAGGATTCTGCCATTTCACTGTTTTCAAAGTGTGAACCGTGAGCTCTTCTCTTCGTCTCAGGTTCACAAGCTGGTGTGTTCATTATCTGCTCAACATGCTTGGAAACGTCTCATGCTCAGTTTTTCAGGAAGTGCCCGGGGACCAGTGCAGTCAGCTCTATCCCTGAGGTTACAGAGGGCATGTTCACAGGAAAGGCAAGGTGCTCAGAGCACAAGAGCGTGTCTACTGGTTAAGCCCTGAGGTTTAACGACTTTCAGTAAAAACTGACTGCTTTGTAGAGACTTCTAAGATAAGTACCCATTATTGTATTTTTTAATCGAAACACCGTACCCATAATTTTAGTGACCTAGAAAATTATATGCCTTTAAAATGGTGATTAGTGTATTCATAGTCAGTTAACGGTTATCAAGTGACTAAATCCTTAGCAGTATGCATTTTTCTCATCTTCAGCATAAGAATTTGGCTTAAACTCTTTACTCATTATCCTATATGCTAACTAATATTCTAAATATCATTGACTTACAATGTCATTCTCAGGTGTACAACATAGTGAGTCAGTATTTTTTGTAGCTTATACACCATACAAAGTTCTTATAAAATATTGGCTATTTCCCTATGTGATCCCCATGCTTTTTAATACCATTGGAACTATTTAGATGCTCTCAACCTACTTTGTCCAATCCAATAAATATGGTAGTCCCTAGCCCCGTGTAGCTGTCAAGTACTTGAAATTCAGCCAGTCCAAGTTGAAATGTGCTGTGATTGTAAAATACACTTTAGCTTGAAGACATTGTATAAAAAAAAGAACGTAAAATATCTCACTAATCATTTTATATTGAATACATGCTGAAATGATAATGTTACACTGCATTAGGTAAAATATATTGCTAAAATTAATTCCACCTGTTTCCTTCACATTTAAAACAGTATGGCTACTAGAATTCTATTTCTGTTGGATGGTTTTAGTCAAGAACACTTGCTGATCTGAACTCCATCTCTAGCATTCTAGATCCTGACACTGGTAACTTTCTGCCTTGGGTACATAAGATAAATACACTATTAACTTTGATATTCTTCCACATGATGGGGGCTTTCATATCTATGAAACAACTCAAAGGATATAGCTCAAAATATTATCTATAGTCTTTGAGGAGGAACTGAAGGTCTTTAACATTTCTTAAAGACTAAACTATTATTGTATCTTGACTATTTCCCTCTGCTTCTGCATTTTCTCACTTACCTGATTAAATTTTTCTACAGACACAAGGCAGGAGGAGGACATGATGGGGAAGGAATGTAGGGTCCTGGTCCATTTCTTAAGGGGAGGGGAATTAGGCTTAACTTTTGAACAGGAATATGAAAGAATTCATGGGCACATTGTGAAAGCACCACAAAACATTCTGGTTTGCCTTCTCCCACACTGATTACTCTTCAGCCTCCTTTACCAGCCTTCATTTCTATAGAGATCAGTTTCTGACTCTGTTTTCTTCCTTATCTAAACTCTCTCCAGGGGATCTTGCCAGTCCTTGCTCTTTCATGCCATCTGTATGTTAATGACTTCAAAACACGGATCTTAAATCCTAGGCGCTCTCTGCTTCACTGTCTTTTTTTTTCTAATTTTTTTGGAGAATGCTTGATTCACAACTGCGTTAGTTTCAGGTATACAACAAAGTGAATTAGATATGTATATACATATATCCACTCTTTTTAGATTCGTTTCCCATGTAGGCCATTAGAGAGTTCCCTGTGCTGTACAGTAGGTCCTCATTAGTTATCTATTTTATATGTAGTAGTTTGTACATGTCAATCTCAATCTTCCAATTTATCCCTCATTCCCTCTTTACTCCTGGTAACCATAAGTTTAGTTTCTGTATCTGTAACTCTATTTCTGTTTTATAGATAAGTTCATTTGTACCCCCCCTTTTTTAGATATCATATATAAGTGATGTCTTATAGTATGTGTGTCTTTTTCTGACAATCTCTGGGTCTATCCATGTTGCTGCAAATGGCATTATTTCATTCTTTCTCATGGCTGAGTAATATTCCATTGTATATATGTGCCATATCTGTATCCATTCCTCTATTGATGGACATTTGGGTTGTTTCCATGCCCTGGCGATTGTAAACAGTGCTGCAGTGAACACTGGGGAGCATGTATCTCTTCGGGTCATGTTTTTCTCTAGATACATGCCCAGGAGTGGGATTGCTGGATCATGTGGTAGCTCTATTTTTAGTTTTTGGAGGAACCTCCCTACTGTTTTCCGTACTGGCTGTACCAGTTTATATTCGCACCCACAGGGTAGGAGGGTTGGCTTTTCTCCACACCCTCTCAAGCATTTATTGTGTGTAGATTTTTCTTCAGACACAAGGCAGGAGGAGGACATGATGGGGAAGGAATGTAGGGTCCTGGTCCATTTCTTAAGGGGAGGGGAATTAGGCTTAACTTTTGAACAGGAATATGAAAGAATTCATGGGCACATTGTGAAAGCACCACAAAACATTCTGGTTTGCCTTCTCCCACACTGATTACTCTTCAGCCTCCTTTACCAGCCTTCATTTCTATAGAGATCAGTTTCTGACTCTGTTTTCTTCCTTATCTAAACTCTCTCCAGGGGATCTTGCCAGTCCTTGCTCTTTCATGCCATCTGTATGTTAATGACTTCAAAACACGGATCTTAAATCCTAGGCGCTCTCTGCTTCACTGTCTTTTTTTTTCTAATTTTTTTGGAGAATGCTTGATTCACAACTGCGTTAGTTTCAGGTATACAACAAAGTGAATTAGATATGTATATACATATATCCACTCTTTTTAGATTCGTTTCCCATGTAGGCCATTAGAGAGTTCCCTGTGCTGTACAGTAGGTCCTCATTAGTTATCTATTTTATATGTAGTAGTTTGTACATGTCAATCTCAATCTTCCAATTTATCCCTCATTCCCTCTTTACCCCTGGTAACCATAAGTTTAGTTTCTGTATCTGTAACTCTATTTCTGTTTTATAGATAAGTTCATTTGTACCCCCCCTTTTTTAGATATCATATATAAGTGATGTCTTATAGTATGTGTGTCTTTTTCTGACAATCTCTGGGTCTATCCATGTTGCTGCAAATGGCATTATTTCATTCTTTCTCATGGCTGAGTAATATTCCATTGTATATATGTGCCATATCTGTATCCATTCCTCTATTGATGGACATTTGGGTTGTTTCCATGCCCTGGCGATTGTAAACAGTGCTGCAGTGAACACTGGGGAGCATGTATCTCTTCGGGTCATGTTTTTCTCTAGATACATGCCCAGGAGTGGGATTGCTGGATCATGTGGTAGCTCTATTTTTAGTTTTTGGAGGAACCTCCCTACTGTTTTCCGTACTGGCTGTACCAGTTTATATTCGCACCCACAGGGTAGGAGGGTTGGCTTTTCTCCACACCCTCTCAAGCATTTATTGTGTGTAGATTTTTTGATAATGGCCATTCTGACTGGTCTGATGTGATACCTCATTGTTTTGATTTGCATTTCTCTAATGATTAGTGACATAGAGCATCTTTTCATGGTCTCTTTAACCATCTGTATGTCTTCTTTGGAGAAGTTTCTTATTCACATCTTCTGCCAGGTTTTTGGTTGTGATGTTTGTTTTCTTGATACTGAGCTGCGTGAGCTGTTTATGTATTTTGGAGATGAAACCTTTGTCACCTATGGCCGTAGAGCCCTTGGTCAGTTCTCCAGAGCTCATTCCCCACTTCTCATACATCCTCTCATTCCAGAACAGTGTCCAGACCATTTGAGCCAAAAAAAAAAAAAAAAAGCCTGGGCATCCTTCCTGACAACTCCCTCTTCCTCCCCACTTACATGCAGTCAGATACTCAGTCCTACTCCAGACCGTGTCTCAAGCCCATTGGCTTCTCTCCCTCCTGCCTGCCACCACCCAGCCTTATCCCCATCATCTCTCACCGGACCCCCCGCAAGAGCTTCCCTTTGCTGCTTCTTTTGTCCCTCTAGTCTGTGTCTCAGAGTTTTCCTCTTGAGACTTAAATTAGGTCATGTCCGCCACCTCGATGGGAGGCCCACAGGAGCCAAAGAAGAAAGACAGATGAAAATAGAGAAATGAAAGACCAATAGAAGTGGCCCGCCCATCCGCCTCCCTCCCCAACCCGACCCCCGCCCAGAAATAAAATAAAAAAATAAATCTTTAAAAAAATAAATAAATAAATTAGGTCATGTCAGCCCTTTCCTTAAAGCCTTCCAGTAACTGCCCATTGAGTTAAGGGTAAGTGAGAGAGAAATAGAGGAAGCAGTGGAGAGTTTGAAGTTTTGTATACTCCTGGCATGGGAAATTTGAAGAGGCATCAACACAGACTGGTGCACACTTGATAGCTTGGGGTTTTGGGTTCGGGCTCTCAGATACCTACACATCCAGGAAAGTGAGTTGCTTTGGGGGCCTGCTGGACTTGGACACTGAATCTCGAAGGTGGATGGAGACCCAGAATTCATCTCAACTGGTTGTCTACTATGAACTTGCCATGCCGGGAGTTGTGATGGAAGCAGAAGAAAACAAAAACAAGTCTCTCATGGCTTTACCTTGTTGTCCATATTTAGAAAATTCTTCATTTCATTCGTTTGCCAGTATTTAAATGTAAGAACATCAGCAAAAAAGTTTTAACCTCTCAATTTGTCTTGGACAATATCATAAAGTTTCCTGGAACCTGACCATAAACAAGCATACTGAGAATTCTGGCAAAATGTATTTGTGTAGAAAGTAAGGAATCCCATGAAGAAATACTATACTACTTACACAATCGCTGGAATGTTTTAAAAATTAACTTCAGCTGTAGAGACGGCGATTTGTGATTAATCTGATCAGGGTAGACAGCAAACTATATAATGCATAAAAGGAACTCTGGGCATTTCAGCATGTTAACTCACACACCCACAGCTTAGGGCCTCCTCCTCACAGAGATTGCTTGCCTACAGTGCCACTTCCCTGCCTCAGGACCGGGTGGCCTGAGCCTTGTATATGTCCAGTGTTGTTTAGGACGAGAGATTAGAGACAGCGTACAAGCACACATCTCACCCAGCCAGACCTCCCAGGCTGGCAGAGAATGTTGGTGAGATCGTTTCGGTCCAAGACCAAGAATCTCCTTCCTAGGTTCAGAAACTCCTTTTTATTGATCACCGCAGGTTTATCAGGTTCCACAGAGTTATGTTAATCCAGCCAAATGCATATGAGCTCATTATACTCAGACGTCTCTTAAATTCAGGACTATGCCCTAACCATGCATTCTTGACCTCCCAGAATGCTCAGCTCCAATTTTGCACATTAAAAGAAGCATGCTTCACTAAATATGAAACTAAATGCAAATCATACTGATAGCTTTCTGAGATTTTTGTTTGTTTGTTTGAATGAATTCACACATGAGGGAAAAATCACGTGGACTAGACTTTAGAAAAAGAAATGGTCTTGGAATATTAGTCTCTCGATCAAGGTGGGCTAACTTTGTCTTAAACTACCCCAATATCATAGTGGCTGAACACAGTAGTAGTTTATTTCTTTGCCTGCCTTCAAGTCTAGCACATGGTTGAGAGTCTGCTACATGTTTTCACATGGGACCAGGTCCCATCCATTTGGAGGCAGCAGCTTTTGCCAGGGCTGCAGCATTCTCTGTATTCAATGGGCTGATAGACATGGAGTCAAGGATCCCACAGGAGGCTTTGTGCACAGACTTGGAGATGGCCTAGTCCTATTGTGTTGGCCAATACCAGTCATGTGGCCCCACCTAACTAGTAGGCAAACTGGGAACTATAGTGTAGTTTTGTGCCCAGGAGGCACAGAAATGGATTTAGTGAGCCCTTAGCTTTCTCTTCTGTGATCCTTAAATTGCAACATGTGATATTAGAGATATTTGGAGATGTTTAACTTATAAAATGATAGTTTCATACGGTTTCGCCTGCTAGTTTGTATCTCTTATCCTGAGTACTTAAAAACTAGATGTTAAAAGAGTAATTGAATCAGTGGTGGGAAAGTTAGTGCTTGAGCCTGGAATTAGGGCAAAAGACAGGTGGAAGGAAACAATGCTGGGAAAGTAATCTGAATTACTTGCTAACATTTACTTGCAATGTCATTCGAGAACTATGCAGAAGCAAAAAGTTAAGGATTTTTTTTAGCAGTTTTTTAAAACATTGTATAAGATAGTATGTCCCCCTGTTATTGTCAATATTGTGCTTGCCTGTGCAAGATTCTGTCTTCGCCTCAATAATAGTGTTTCAGCTTAAACAGAAACATTTTTAATAATTAATTTTCTTTTTATCCATAGTTTTAAATAGCTGCATATGTGACTTAAAAAAGTAGCAAGCGGGGCCTTCCCTGGTAGCTCAGTGGTAAAGGGTTCACTTGCCTATGCAGGAGACACGGGTTCAATCCTGATCCAGGAAGATCCCACATGCTGCAGAGCAGCTAAGCCCGTGAGCCACAACTATGGAGCCTGTGCTCTAGAGCCTCGGAGCCACAACTGTTGAGCCCATGTGCCGCAACTACCGAAGCCCATGTGCCCTAGAGTCCGAGTTCCACAAGAGAAGTCACCACAACAAGAAGCCTGCTCACTTCAACCAGCGAGTAGTCCCCACTCCCTGCAATTGGAGAAGAGCCTGTGGCAGCAGTGAA
Organism: Tragulus kanchil; assembly: GCA_022376925.1. NCBI lineage: Eukaryota > Metazoa > Chordata > Mammalia > Artiodactyla > Tragulidae > Tragulus > Tragulus kanchil. The sequence continues at coordinate 121,663,909 of JAIOJX010000001.1, read as the reverse complement.
AACCCAGAACAACCAAAAACAAATAAATGAATAAAAATTAAAGAAAAAAAAAGTAGCAAGCATAGAATGCAGGACTGGCTTCTTGGTGTAATAAATCAGTTCCCTCCAGCATCTGCAAATCAGCAAGTAATTATTAGTCATTCTATCCACTCGTGATTGCCCTCGTTTAAACTGTTTTCCCATTTTCCTGACCAGATGCAGAGTTTGATGATTAAGCGAGTAAAATCCCATTGGCGGCTGTCCCTTTGAAGCTCTCTCACAAAACTCAGTGACTACATGGACGGTGCACTCATTAATTAAAAGGCACGTTGCTCATTTATGGACTCACATGACTCTGATGGCTTTTCCTACTGAGCTCTTTCAAGCGCTTGCTCTCCTGGAGGAAATATTCACAGAGCATTCACTGCATCCATAGAGCAGCTGCAGACCAAACTGGTGTTTTCTGATTTGTGTAGTTGCCTGAATGTCAAAATCCATCGCACATCTCTCATTCATGCATTGAATCTTAGTTGTTTCCATGTTTTAAACAAATGAGAATAAGGCTAGAAGTAATGTCTAATTTCTGTTGTCTTCCAACAGAACCATAATACTAAAATACATCTGTGACCAGGAAAGGAATTCCTTATAGTGGATAAGAAATCTGACTTCATTAACAGGTTTTTGATGGCTCAAGTGTTTGTCACGAACATTTTGGAGAACTTTACAAGTGTTATTTTGTACAATGTCAAAAATGATGACTTGGAGGAAATTAATACACTTCCAATTTCTCAGTTTCACCTTTTCACCCAAATGCAAGCATGTGAAAGTAATAAAACTCAAGAAAGCAGATTTCTTTGGAGAGTTCTGTTAATGTACAAACAGTATATGAATTTCACCTTCTGGTAACTTTCTCCTCTTAGTTAACCTCAGGCAGTATTCCCCACAGTCAAAACTAATTGACTTTGACAAATACATATGAAATAGGTTTGACCACCTGTGCAGGAGACTCTGGGCTTTTTCACCAAAGTTTCTAAGTAAGCTTTTTTAAAAAACATCATATTTCAACAAATTTCAGTTTGGTTCTTTGGAGTTTCACATCTTACAATTTCAGTAGTCTTTAAAAAAAAAAAACATTTTAACAAATTTCAATTTGGTTCTTTGGAGTTTCACATCTTACAGTCTCAGTAATCTTTTTTTGAGATATAATTGACATAAAACATCATGTCCATTTCAGATATACAACATGATTCAATATTTGTTTACATTGCAAAATGATCACTATAAGTCTAGTTACCATCTCTCATCATGCATAGCTACAAAATATTTTTCATTGTGATGAAAACTTCTAGGATTTGCTATCTTAGCAATGCTTAAATATTCATTACAGTATTATTAAATCTGGGGCTTCCCTGGTGACTCACTAGTAAAGAATTTGTCTGTCATTGCAGGAGACCTGAGTTCAATCCCTAGGTCAGGAAGATCTGGAGGAAGAAAGGTCAGGCCACTCCAGTAGTCTTGCCTGAAGAATCCCATAGACAGAGGAGCCTGGCGGGCTAAAGTCCATGGTGTTGCAAAGAGTAGCACATGATTTTCAACTGAGTACAAACATGTACAATTAAGTCTAGTCACCAGGCTGTACATGACATCCTCAGGACTCTTGTATAACTGGAAGTTGGTACCTTTAGACCCCCTTCACCTTTTTGGGCCCTATCAGTGAGAATAAGGCTAGAAGTAATGTCTAATTTCTGTTGTCTTCCAACAGAACCATAATACTAAAATACATCTGTGACCAGGAAAGGAATTCCTTATAGTGGATAAGAAATCTGACTTCATTAACAGGTTTTTGATGGCTCAAGTGTTTGTCACGAACATTTTGGAGAACTTTACAAGTGTTATTTTGTACAATGTCAAAAATGATGACTTGGAGGAAATTAATACACTTCCAATTTCTCAGTTTCACCTTTTCACCCAAATGCAAGCATGTGAAAGTAATAAAACTCAAGAAAGCAGATTTCTTTGGAGAGTTCTGTTAATGTACAAACAGTATATGAATTTCACCTTCTGGTAACTTTCTCCTCTTAGTTAACCTCAGGCAGTATTCCCCACAGTCAAAACTAATTGACTTTGACAAATACATATGAAATAGGTTTGACCACCTGTGCAGGAGACTCTGGGCTTTTTCACCAAAGTTTCTAAGTAAGCTTTTTTAAAAAACATCATATTTCAACAAATTTCAGTTTGGTTCTTTGGAGTTTCACATCTTACAATTTCAGTAGTCTTTAAAAAAAAAAAACATTTTAACAAATTTCAATTTGGTTCTTTGGAGTTTCACATCTTACAGTCTCAGTAATCTTTTTTTGAGATATAATTGACATAAAACATCATGTCCATTTCAGATATACAACATGATTCAATATTTGTTTACATTGCAAAATGATCACTATAAGTCTAGTTACCATCTCTCATCATGCATAGCTACAAAATATTTTTCATTGTGATGAAAACTTCTAGGATTTGCTATCTTAGCAATGCTTAAATATTCATTACAGTATTATTAAATCTGGGGCTTCCCTGGTGACTCACTAGTAAAGAATTTGTCTGTCATTGCAGGAGACCTGAGTTCAATCCCTAGGTCAGGAAGATCTGGAGGAAGAAAGGTCAGGCCACTCCAGTAGTCTTGCCTGAAGAATCCCATAGACAGAGGAGCCTGGCGGGCTAAAGTCCATGGTGTTGCAAAGAGTAGCACATGATTTTCAACTGAGTACAAACATGTACAATTAAGTCTAGTCACCAGGCTGTACATGACATCCTCAGGACTCTTGTATAACTGGAAGTTGGTACCTTTAGACCCCCTTCACCTTTTTTGTAGCACCCTCTCAGCAGCCACCAATATCTTCTCTGTATCTTTGAGCTTGGGGTGGCCTTTTTTGGTCTGTTTTTTAGGTTTCACATATAACTTAGGTCATAACAGTATTTGTCTTTCATGTAGCATAATGCGCTCAAGGTCCATCCATGTTGTTGAAAGTGGCAAGATTTCACTCTTTATTATGGCTGAATAATATTCCATTGTGTACATATACTGCTTTTTAAATCTGTTCATTCATTGATGGACACTCACGTTGTTTCCATATATTGACTACTGTAAATAATGCTGCATTGAACATAAGGGAGCATATATCTTTTTGAGTTTGTGTTTTCATTTTCTTTAGATAAATATCCAGAAATGGAACTGCTAGATTGTGTGGGTTTTTTTTTTTGAATTTTCTGAGTTACCCTCCCACACTGTTTCCCATAGTAGCTGTACCAGTTTACATTCTCATCAACAGTGCAGAAAGGTTCCCTTTCTTCATATCGTCACCAACACTAGTTATTTGTTGTCTTTTGATGATGCCATTTTGGCAGGTGTAAGATGATATCTCATTGTGGTTTTGGTTTGCATTTTCCTGATGACTAGTTGATATTGAGCATCTTTTCATAAGTATGTTGGCCCCTGTATGTCTTCCTTTGAAAAAATGTCTCTTCAGAGTTTCTACCCATTTTATTTATTTATTTTTTTAAAGATTTATTTATTTATTTATTTTTGGGGTGGGGTGGGGAGGGAGTGGGGCAGGCAGGCCACTTCTGTTGATCTTTCATTTATCTATTTTCATCCATCTTTGTTCTTTGGCCCATGTGGGCCTCCCATCACGATGGCCTCTCTTGTCGCAGAGCACCGGCTCTGGGTGCATGCACTCCAGAGCTCTGGCTCGGTAATTGGACACATCGGTCCAGCTGCTCCGCAGCACATGGGATCTTCCCAGGCCAGGGATCGAACCGGCACCCCTTGCACTGCAAGGTGGTGTCCTTACCCACTGGACCACCAGGGAAGCCTTACCCATTTTAAGATCAGATTGTTTTTTGTTAATGACTTGCTTGAGTTTCTTTTATATTTTGGATATTGGCCCCTTATCAGGTACATGATTCGCAAATGTTTCTTCCATTCAGTAGGTCGCCTTTTCATTCTGTTGATGGTTTCCTTCGCTGCGCAGAGCTTTTTAGTTTGACAGAGTTCCTATTTGTTTACTTTTGCTTTTCTTGCCTTTTTTTTTTTTTTTTTGGCCACTTCTATTGGTCTTTCATTTATTTGTTTTCATCCATCTTTGTTCTTTGGCCCATGTGGGCCTCCCATCACAGTGGCCTCTGTCGCTGCAGAGCACCAGCTCTGGGCACATGTGCTCCAGAGCTCTGGCTCAGTAGTTGGATACATCGGTCCATCTGCTCTGCGGTACATGGGGCCTTCTCAGGCCAGGGATCGAACGGGCACCCCTTGCACTGCAGGCGGTGTCCTTACCCACTGGACCACCAGGGAAGTCCTTGCCTCTGTTTTTGGTGTAATGTTTCAGTAATCTTCTTGACACATATTCAGTTCACTGCACTCTGTGATAAAGAATCTGCCTCCAATGCAGGAGACCTGGGTTCAGTCTCTGGCTTGGGAAAATCTCCTGGAGAAGGAAATGGCAACCCACTCCAGTATTCTTGCCTGGAGAATTCCATGGATAGAGGAGCCTGACGGGTTGACTGACCCTGTCCATAGGGTCGCAAAGAGTCAGGCATAACTGAGTGACTTTCACCTTCCTTCTATGGAGGCTTCTTTGTGTTTTACAAAATCCTTGCTATTTCCAACTTCCTGAAATCTTTATATAACTCTCGGACCAAATGTTTCACATACATACAGTCCTTTCCTCTCTGGCCCTCCATTTCCTGCTCCTTCTCCCTCCCACTGTCTCTCAGCTTCCCTTCTCACTCTCCTGATCCACACACACACACACCATTTTGTCTGCTCCAGCTTATAGGCCCCTGACTCCTCATGTGTGACTCCTTTTGAGGATGAAGCCGGGTTTGGGGGCATCAGGAAATAGGTAAGGCCCTTCTTATTGGATCTGGGGAGCTTACTTTTTTTTAAACCTACAGTTAAAAAGGGAAAAAGTGGGAAAAGGAGAAAGGTAGGAGAGAGGAATAAATTAGGAGTTTGGAATCAACATGTACTATATTTAAAATATAGTGTTATATATATATATATATATATCACTGTTATATTTGAAATAACAAACAAGGACTACTCAATAGCACAGGGGACTCTATTCAGTGTTCTGTAATAACCTAAATGGGAAAAGGATTTTAAAAGAGTTAATATATATGTATGTGTAACTGAATGACTTTGCTGTACATCCGAAACTAGCATAACATTGGAAATCAACTATATTCCAATACAAAATGAAATTTAAAAAAAAAAAAAACAGTAGTTGGCAGATCAGCTCCATGATTTGTTGAGAGACTGCAATCTAGTTAGATGAATCCCACATTCCTTCTAAAAATATGGAATTCAATTCCCATAGGCAGAATTTCCCCTATATAGCTTTCCTCTTTGTTGTATTTTCTTTTTTTTTTTTTTTTGTATTTTCTTTTAACTCCACCTGAAATGTGACATCTTCCTCCTCTTTTCCAGTCAAAGTCACTTTCTCCCCTACTCTGCTCCCCAGGCCTCAGCTCCATTTTTTAAAGGAAAACAGATGTGGGCACTTTGTCAAGGTTTGGTACAAGCAAAGATTTTTTTTCTCAAGGTGAGGTAAAATTACAATACCTTATTTATCAATGTATGGGGCTAGCTATTTTTACCAGTTAGGGTATTTTTTTTTCTTTTTTAATTTTTTTTTCCTTTTGGCCTCAAAGTCATCATTTATTTTTAACTCATCCTTTTTATTTTTTGGCATGTGTGGGCCTCCCATTGCAGTGGCCTCTCTCTTTGCAGACCAGTGGCTCTGGGTGCTCCAGAGCACTGGGTCATAACTGGACACACCAACCCAGCCGCTCCTTAGCATGTGGGATCTTCCCGGGCCGGGGATCAAATCAGAGCCCCTTGCACTGCAAGGCAGACTCTTTACCCACTGGACCACCAGGGAAGCCCTGTTTTAACCAATTAGTTTTGATCTTTGTGTACCAGTCTGAAGGACATTAAGACAGATAACCCAATTGGAAAGTGGACAAAGGAACCAAACAGGCCTTTCTCCAAAGAAGATATATAAAAAGCCAAAAAACACATAAAAAATGCTTAACATCATTAGCCATCAGGGAACTACAAACCAAACTACAATGAGGAACTACTTCTCAACCACTAGAATGACTGTAATTTAAAAATGCATAATAATGAGTGCTGATGAGAATATGGAAAAATTGGAACCCTTATGCATTGCTAGTGGGAATTTGAAATGATACAGCTATCCTGGAAAACAATGTTTTGTTGTTGTTCAGTCGCTCAGTCATGTCTGACTCTTTGCGATCCCATGGCCCACAGCATGCCAGGCTTCCATTCATTTCCTGAAATGCAAATAAGCAAAATGGTTGTTTGAGGAAGCCTTGCAAATAGCTAAGAAAGGAAGAGAAGTGAAAGGCAAAGGAAAAAAGGAAGGTAAACAGTGTGGCAGTTTCTCAAAAAGTTAGACATAGAATACCCTATGATCCAGTTATTTCACTCCTAGGTGTATACCCAAGAAAAATGAAAACATATGTTCATACAAAAACTAATACACAGTTGCTCATATCAGCATTATTCATAATAGCTAAAAAGTAGAAGCATTCCAAATGTCCATCAACTAATGAACAGATAAATGTCATCTAAATGGAATTTTATTCATCAATAAAAAGAACAAAGTCCTCTTATGTGCCACAAGATTAATGAACCTTGAAAAGATGCTAAGTAAAAGAAGTCAGATGTAAAAAGACCACATAATATATGAGTACCTGTATGTGAAATATCCAGAATAGGAAAATCCAGAGACAAAATGTAGATTTGTGCTTGCCAGGGTGCGGGGGTGGGGAAAATTGGGACTCAGTGCAATTAGTGATGTTCTTTAATTGGATGGTGATGATGGTCTCATAACACAATCAAAATTCTCTTTTATATTACGTGAATTCTATCTCAGTTTTTAATGCTGAAAAAGAAAAGATTCTGTGTCAGTGTACGAGCATCAAATCAGAGCCCCTTGCACTGCAAGGCAGACTCTTTACCCACTGGACCACCAGGGAAGCCCTGTTTTAACCAATTAGTTTTGATCTTTGTGTACCAGTCTGAAGGACATTAAGACAGATAACCCAATTGGAAAGTGGACAAAGGAACCAAACAGGCCTTTCTCCAAAGAAGATATATAAAAAGCCAAAAAACACATAAAAAATGCTTAACATCATTAGCCATCAGGGAACTACAAACCAAACTACAATGAGGAACTACTTCTCAACCACTAGAATGACTGTAATTTAAAAATGCATAATAATGAGTGCTGATGAGAATATGGAAAAATTGGAACCCTTATGCATTGCTAGTGGGAATTTGAAATGATACAGCTATCCTGGAAAACAATGTTTTGTTGTTGTTCAGTCGCTCAGTCATGTCTGACTCTTTGCGATCCCATGGCCCACAGCATGCCAGGCTTCCATTCATTTCCTGAAATGCAAATAAGCAAAATGGTTGTTTGAGGAAGCCTTGCAAATAGCTAAGAAAGGAAGAGAAGTGAAAGGCAAAGGAAAAAAGGAAGGTAAACAGTGTGGCAGTTTCTCAAAAAGTTAGACATAGAATACCCTATGATCCAGTTATTTCACTCCTAGGTGTATACCCAAGAAAAATGAAAACATATGTTCATACAAAAACTAATACACAGTTGCTCATATCAGCATTATTCATAATAGCTAAAAAGTAGAAGCATTCCAAATGTCCATCAACTAATGAACAGATAAATGTCATCTAAATGGAATTTTATTCATCAATAAAAAGAACAAAGTCCTCTTATGTGCCACAAGATTAATGAACCTTGAAAAGATGCTAAGTAAAAGAAGTCAGATGTAAAAAGACCACATAATATATGAGTACCTGTATGTGAAATATCCAGAATAGGAAAATCCAGAGACAAAATGTAGATTTGTGCTTGCCAGGGTGCGGGGGTGGGGAAAATTGGGACTCAGTGCAATTAGTGATGTTCTTTAATTGGATGGTGATGATGGTCTCATAACACAATCAAAATTCTCTTTTATATTACGTGAATTCTATCTCAGTTTTTTTAATGCTGAAAAAGAAAAGATTCTGTGTATACCAGTGTGCTTCAACGAGCACTTAACACACTTGATGTTCATGTATCCATTTTCTTGTTCGGGATTGTCAGTTGCATGAAGACTGGGTCAAGATTCTGGTACCTGTTGCAGGATTGTTCGTATCAAAAATATGCAAATTCAGGCTTCCCTGGTGGCCCAGTGGGTAAGGACACCACCTAGCAGTACAGAGCATTTCGGTTCAATCCCTGGCCTGGGAAGATCCCACGTGCCGCGGAGCAGCTGGACTGATGTGTCCAACTGCCAAGTCAGAGCGCTGGAGCACATGCACCCAGAGCCAGTGCTCTGCAGTGAGAGAGGCCACTGTGATGGGAGGCCCACACAGGTCAAAGAGCAAAGATGGGTGAAAATGGATAAATGAAAGACCAATAGAAGTGGCCAAAAAAAAAAAAAAAATGCAAATTAGATGATGACAGATGGTTGTATGATTTCTCAGTCACAACTCTTACCAAGGGTACTGTAAGGATACTTACCATGAGCTCCTGTATTGTAATGTATGTATTTACAAAAGACTGTGAACTTAGGCAAGGTTGGATCTTTTTAATCACTGTCTACCTAAGACAGTGCTTGGAATATAGCAAGTGCTCAATAAATGTTTCATTTGCATTCAGCAGTCCCTACCAGGGGACATTTTGACCCCCCAGCGGACATTTGGTCATATTCAGACATGTTCTGGGTGGACACAACCGGAGGGAGGCCACCACTGGTCAGGGTGCCCCTTAGTGTCCCCCAATGCATCGGCCAAGATTTATCTGACCCGAGGTAGCAATCATATGGAGGTTTGAAGAACCCTGTTCAGAATGACTGAGTGAGTGACTTTTAAATCCCCAAACTAATTCCCTTAGAAGATGAAACAAGGGCCCCTTCAAGGAAAAGTCCGTAGTAAACTCAGCCTTGCATTTGGAATCCTCAGTTAATGAAATGTCGCACACCATATCTTTGTAGCTCTTCCCTGAATAACCAGGTTGTTGGGAGGAGACCACAAGGGAAAGCTGCAGGGCTGTCTAACTTCCTGACCCTGACTAAGATATTATTAATTTGCACAAAATTCAGCCCTGCAGCAGAAAGTGCATGGCCCAATGTACATTCCTTGTCTGTTAAAGTTCCCAGGTATTTACTATGCATGCATTTTTACTGTGTATTTAATATACATGAGGGAACAACCCCAGTCATCCACCAAATATTACATCTTTTCTTCCAGAATCTGGTAGTAACCCTGTCCAGTCAGTGAATAAACTTCAAGCTACAGCCTTGGCGTTTGGGGGTGGTGACCACTTTTTCCAGCATCTGGGTCAAGGTTAGCCAACTGCAGTCTCCAGGCTAAGACTATATCACCCTGTTTCTATGTGGCTCTTGGGCTAAGCATGGCTTTTACTTTTAAAAATGGTTAAAAGTAAACCAAAAGAAGAATATTATTGGATGACATGCGAAAGCCTGTGAAATTCAGATGTTTTAGTGTCCATAAATATTTACGGAACACAGCCGTGCCCATGTACTTACTGTTGCCTGTGGCTGCTTTTGCACCTGGAGAAAGACCCTGTGGCCCACAGAGCCCAAGCTATTTACAGCCTACCGCTTTATGGAAAGCATTTGCCCACCCCTGCTCTGCAGCTGAAGCGTTGAGTGAGTTGTGTTTCCAACAGCGAGGAGACGCCCTGGGCTGGAAGTGCCGACAGGGCTCCCCTGGGACTATGACTACTCCGTTGCCCTGGAGTTGCCTCATCGTAACAGGAGGGCTTCCATGACGGATCTCTACTCTTTCTAGCTTCAACCGTCTATAGTGTATCAAGGTTCCAGTTTGTTCAGTGGTTCCCAGATGGCCAGTGAGTGGGGCAGAGCCACTGCACTCTTGTCTAGGACAAAACCATGGGGCCGGGGAGTCCATGTGAGCACCCTCAACACAGACCTAGGAAGCCACTCTGTACAGAGTGGATTTAAAACCAGCCCTCCTGGGTTCAGAAAGAAATGTTTTGGGCTGCTTTCATGTGTCCTAATTTCATAGAGTATGTAACCCAATTCTATTTATTTGCTCATTGATTTTGGCTGTGCTGGGTCTTCATTGCTAACCAGGTTGTTGGGAGGAGACCACAAGGGAAAGCTGCAGGGCTGTCTAACTTCCTGACCCTGACTAAGATATTATTAATTTGCACAAAATTCAGCCCTGCAGCAGAAAGTGCATGGCCCAATGTACATTCCTTGTCTGTTAAAGTTCCCAGGTATTTACTATGCATGCATTTTTACTGTGTATTTAATATACATGAGGGAACAACCCCAGTCATCCACCAAATATTACATCTTTTCTTCCAGAATCTGGTAGTAACCCTGTCCAGTCAGTGAATAAACTTCAAGCTACAGCCTTGGCGTTTGGGGGTGGTGACCACTTTTTCCAGCATCTGGGTCAAGGTTAGCCAACTGCAGTCTCCAGGCTAAGACTATATCACCCTGTTTCTATGTGGCTCTTGGGCTAAGCATGGCTTTTACTTTTAAAAATGGTTAAAAGTAAACCAAAAGAAGAATATTATTGGATGACATGCGAAAGCCTGTGAAATTCAGATGTTTTAGTGTCCATAAATATTTACGGAACACAGCCGTGCCCATGTACTTACTGTTGCCTGTGGCTGCTTTTGCACCTGGAGAAAGACCCTGTGGCCCACAGAGCCCAAGCTATTTACAGCCTACCGCTTTATGGAAAGCATTTGCCCACCCCTGCTCTGCAGCTGAAGCGTTGAGTGAGTTGTGTTTCCAACAGCGAGGAGACGCCCTGGGCTGGAAGTGCCGACAGGGCTCCCCTGGGACTATGACTACTCCGTTGCCCTGGAGTTGCCTCATCGTAACAGGAGGGCTTCCATGACGGATCTCTACTCTTTCTAGCTTCAACCGTCTATAGTGTATCAAGGTTCCAGTTTGTTCAGTGGTTCCCAGATGGCCAGTGAGTGGGGCAGAGCCACTGCACTCTTGTCTAGGACAAAACCATGGGGCCGGGGAGTCCATGTGAGCACCCTCAACACAGACCTAGGAAGCCACTCTGTACAGAGTGGATTTAAAACCAGCCCTCTCCTGGGTTCAGAAAGAAATGTTTTGGGCTGCTTTCATGTGTCCTAATTTCATAGAGTATGTAACCCAATTCTATTTATTTGCTCATTGATGGCTGTGCTGGGTCTTCATTGCTGCAGGGGCTTCTCTCTAGTTGCTGTGCACGGGATTCTCATTGCAGTAGCTTCTCTTGTTGCAGCGCATAGCCTCTTAGGTCATGTATGCTTCAGGTATTGTGGCATGTGGGCTCAGTAGTTGTGGCGCGTGGGCTTGGTTGCCCCCCGGCATGTGGAATCTTCTCAGGCAGACCTGGGATTGAACCTGTGTCCCCTGAACTGGCAGGTGGATTTTTACCACTGTACCACCCACCCTATGTTAACCCAATTCTTTTAACCTTGGGGAAGAAGGGATAATTACTGGGGAAGGCTGGCAAGGGATGGTAGCAGGGGCTGGCAGTCTGAAATTCAGGCTTTCAAAATCTGATCTAGCACTTATAGCCAGTTTGTGGAAATTGACCAGGGAATTGTCATGTCTCTTGTTCCATAGAGTAGCAAGTCAGAGTCTCTGTGACCCTGCTTGTTTTCTCAGTACTAACGTGTGGCTCTTTATCTGCAGTCCAAGGGATCATGGGTTGTCAACATCGTCGCTCCAGCCTGGTATCTGTCGCTATGGAACCAAACTGGCCTGCTGCTATGGCTGGAGAAGGAGCAGCAAGGGAGTCTGTGAAGGTACTTTTGTAAAAACTCAGACCGCCCTGTGCTCAGGGGATCGATCTGGGTCCTGCGGTTTTTATGTGTGATACCATAAGCTGTCACCAGATTGCCAGTGGCTTCCCCAGAAGAGGGACTTGGTCATTACAAACACCCCAGGTCTGGCTTCCTGTGAGCTCTCTTCCCATTCAAAATACAGCTGATGCCATCACTCTTAATATGATGTTCATTTTAGGAACCTTCTTTGGTCAATTGTTCTTGCTGCTCTCTTAGTGAATATGGCTGAGTAGTTTGTTACTGTTTTGTTTTAATCTAGAAAAACTGAGTTGGGAAAAAATAGATCAATAAATGCCTCCTGCTAATTGTAATTTTTCAACTGATCTCTAATGAAACCAGCCCTCCTGGGTTCAGAAAGAAATGTTTTGGGCTGCTTTCATGTGTCCTAATTTCATAGAGTATGTAACCCAATTCTATTTATTTGCTCATTGATGGCTGTGCTGGGTCTTCATTGCTGCAGGGGCTTCTCTCTAGTTGCTGTGCACGGGATTCTCATTGCAGTAGCTTCTCTTGTTGCAGCGCATAGCCTCTTAGGTCATGTATGCTTCAGGTATTGTGGCATGTGGGCTCAGTAGTTGTGGCGCGTGGGCTTGGTTGCCCCCCGGCATGTGGAATCTTCTCAGGCAGACCTGGGATTGAACCTGTGTCCCCTGAACTGGCAGGTGGATTTTTACCACTGTACCACCCACCCTATGTTAACCCAATTCTTTTAACCTTGGGGAAGAAGGGATAATTACTGGGGAAGGCTGGCAAGGGATGGTAGCAGGGGCTGGCAGTCTGAAATTCAGGCTTTCAAAATCTGATCTAGCACTTATAGCCAGTTTGTGGAAATTGACCAGGGAATTGTCATGTCTCTTGTTCCATAGAGTAGCAAGTCAGAGTCTCTGTGACCCTGCTTGTTTTCTCAGTACTAACGTGTGGCTCTTTATCTGCAGTCCAAGGGATCATGGGTTGTCAACATCGTCGCTCCAGCCTGGTATCTGTCGCTATGGAACCAAACTGGCCTGCTGCTATGGCTGGAGAAGGAGCAGCAAGGGAGTCTGTGAAGGTACTTTTGTAAAAACTCAGACCGCCCTGTGCTCAGGGGATCGATCTGGGTCCTGCGGTTTTTATGTGTGATACCATAAGCTGTCACCAGATTGCCAGTGGCTTCCCCAGAAGAGGGACTTGGTCATTACAAACACCCCAGGTCTGGCTTCCTGTGAGCTCTCTTCCCATTCAAAATACAGCTGATGCCATCACTCTTAATATGATGTTCATTTTAGGAACCTTCTTTGGTCAATTGTTCTTGCTGCTCTCTTAGTGAATATGGCTGAGTAGTTTGTTACTGTTTTTGTTTTAATCTAGAAAAACTGAGTTGGGAAAAAATAGATCAATAAATGCCTCCTGCTAATTGTAATTTTTTCAACTGATCTCTAATGAAATCCACTTTTTAGTTATTAATCACCCAACCAGTAGGCTTTTGTCACAAACAAAAAGGTTTAGCCATTCACTTTGTAGTTTGGTTACTCACATTTTTGAAGTCCGTTGTGCCAGTTTCTAGATGGTTTCAAGGGATGCATGCATATATTCAAGATATGTTTGGTTTTATTGTATAGGTTTCAAAGTAAGGTACCATGATTTGCCTTGGATGTTATTTCTTGGACCAGTGTTAGGAACTCTGAGAGAGGCCTCTGATAATTTCAAGAGAGCTGGGGAGTCTAGGGATGAGTACAGAATTTTGTGTTACATCGTTTTTCATGTAACTTTTAATAGATCAATGGAACAAAATAGAGAACCCAGAGATAAACCCATGCACCTACGGGTACCTTATTTTTGACAAAGGAGGCGAAAATACAAAACGGGACAAAGACAGCCTCTTCAACAAATGGTGCTGGGAAAACGGGACAACTACGTGCAAAAAAAATGAAGTTGGAACTTTCCCTGACACCATACACAAAGACAGACTCAAAATGGATTAAAGACCTAAATCTAAGACCAGCAACCCTAAAACTCTTAGAGGAGAATATAGGCAAAACCCTCAAGGACATAAATCAAAGCAAGATTTTCCATGACCCACCTACTAGAATAGCAGAACTAAAAACAGAAATTAACATGTGGGACCTAATGTAACTTTTAATAGTAAGCAACACTTGCAGTATAGAAGAATCAAGTCTGTATTCTTCTTAACTGACTGTCTGACCAGGGGCACATTCTTTCAGGGCAGGAATCTGGTCTCAGGGTCCCTGTGTACCTACTAGGTGGCATAGTTCTGAACCTGAGTCTTATATCTGTTAAATGGGATGAACACACAAATGCATGTCCCATACACTTTAGGCATTGATGTGAATCATACTGGATTGTAGACAGTAAAGCCCAAAACTGTTAGCTATTTTTAAGAGTAACCATTCTACTTTCTTTTTCTGCTCTTTCCCCGACGCACCCTCCTCCTCTTCACTTTAGCTGGTTTAAAACTATCTGGGTAGACTGTAGGCAAGGACAGAACTTGGTCATGTCTGAAATCCATGAAACACTAGAGGACACTGATCTCACTCCCACATGCTTGATATTATGTAAAACCAGCCTCCACAGTCACAGTTTCCTTATGAGAAGATGACAAGACTGTGAAGGTATTAGAAAAAATGTGTCAAGATCATCACTGCCTGGCTAGAGAAAGAAAGAGCATTCACCTGGGACTTTGTCGCTTGAAAAGGGTGGTCCTCACCCTGATTAGATGGGTCATGATCAAGGACATTGTCTTGAGAACCCAATTGACGTGGGTGACCTTGGACAAGGTAGGGAAGCTCACTCAGGGTCCATCTGCCCCACTGCAGCACGCAGAGATAAAGACCTGCTTCAGAGGCAAGGAGTTGCTTGCAGCAAAAGGTGTGACTACCCCCTGCAGAAGACACCCACAGAAAACACGTTATAAATTCCCCTTGATCCAGAAAGGACCCGGCACTCTCATTGCAGACTTCTGCCCATCAAAGCAGCAGGTGATAGAGGGATTTGGGGTTGCTTTATTCTTTTTCCAGACACAACACGACACATTTTTCTTTGTAATCAGTCAGGTGGAAAGGGTCAAAAACCACGCAGGATGCCTGATTTGGAATTTCTCTTACAGTCACACAAATCTCAGGACCTCCTGCCATAAAACTCGTGTGTCTCTGGGGAATAAACGAGTGTGACCTTTGCTTTTCTGAAAGGGCTATCCTATACCTAGATCAGAGGAGTCTAACTATGGTACACATAGCCAGTCACATTCTCACTGCTTTTGTGGCCAATATGAATACCATTGGCGTGAAAAAATTACAAGCCAGATGCTAAAGGGCATCCCAACAAAATGCTCCTTCTGCATGTTTGGCAAGCTGAAGAGATAGTTAGCCCACCCTCTGCAGCAGTCAAATGTTGACATAGTTAATGGCAGTGGTTTTCGTGTCTACAGTCCATATCATATTATATCCAATTGCCATGGTCCTTCTTGATGGTAAAGTCATATGTTCCTTGAAGCACCAAGTAACAGGCTAGTTAGTCCCTGATCGCCTGGCCTCTGATTTCTAAGCTAGTGTGGCCTGCATGGTGATGAGACGGGCATGCATGCCAATCTGCTGAAGCAGGCAGAGCCAGACCCCGGCCTGGGAGGTCTCGGTCCGCCCTGGCCTTCACTCCCTTGACTGGTCACCCTTCAGTCCTTCAGAGGCCCTGCCTCTATACCAGGCCTTTCTAGATCCTGGCCTCTACCCTGCTTAAGTCTGCTCCCAGGGCAGGGTCTGCTCTACTCAGTATTGTTTTTGTTGTTCAGTTGCCAGGTCATGTCTGACTCTTACCAACCCCATGGACTGTAGCACACCAGGCCTCCCTGTTCCTCACCATCTCCCAGACTCTGCCCAAGTTCATGTCCTTGAGTTGGTGATGCCATCCAACCATCTCATCCTCTGTCGCCCCCTTCTCCTCCTGCCCTTCATCTTTCTCAGCATCAGGGTCTTTCCCAGTGAGTTGACTGTTTGCCTCAGGTGGCCGAAGTAGTGGAGCTTCAGCTTCAGCATTGTTCCTTCCAGTGAATATTCAGGGTTGATTTCTTATAAGATTTACTGGTTTAATCTCCTTGCTAATCAAAGATGATCAACCTTCAGATACTGGTCAGTTAGTAAGAAATGGGATAAAGAGCCATCCATGAGCAGTTCCTCAGTGAAAAACTACAGATGGAGGAGCTTGCAGAAGAATTAAACAAACGAGCTTTAAAGCACACTTAAATCTCAGGCCATTTTAGAGAAATGGAATTTCCCTGTGCCGTGGATTGGCTGTTCCAATCACAGATCCAAAGTTACTGTAAATAGAAAACATCTTCTTGGAGTGTTGACCTCTCAGCAGCAAGGGTATTATTATTCTCCACTTCTCCTCTCTTCTATTTGGCATTTATCCTGGGCTTTTCTGTCTGGACTACATTGAAAATAGCTTTCCAGGGAGCAATCAGAGGTCTTCGGGGCTTAAAAAGACAGAAGATTTATTTTTCTAACATGTAGATTTAAAGCTGTGTCTCCAAGAACATAGCCATAACCAAACAAAAATCCAATTCTATCTCATTTGCCTCCAGAAATTTCAGTGGGAAGCATCTTTTCCCCTACCTTTGCTCACTTAGAGTCTACTCCAAGCCATGAAATGCTTCCCTGTTCAAAGTTCTACACCTAGTACTTTATTTATCATTCAAAACTATTTAAACATCTGACACATTCACGACACTATTAAATGCAGCAAGAAAAACAAAGATGAATGTTTAAATCGCTGTTCTGAAAGCACTTAGTATCGGGTAGTCAACAGAAGTAAAGATAGAAGCAGAATACCTGGCTGATTATTGAATAATAAAGGCATCACTTTCATGGGAGAAGCCTGCTAAAGTTCTGTGGCGTTCTCAAAGTTGAGCACAAGTTCATGTGAGGCTGGAGGAATCTGTGCAAGCTTCTGGAAGGAAGGGCCCCACAAGGCAGTCCTTGAAGGACTGGGAGGATATTAGCCATTGGAGTAGTGAGGAGGGATGCCCTAGAGTCAGGTAACCACAGAGAGGAAGGGGCAGAAAGCACACAGTAGGCCAGAGAAGAACGGGCAGTCTGGTTTGACCACACTGTTGCCTGAGTTCAGGAAACAGTAAGACTGTAAAAGAAGGTGGAGGACACATCCCAGGTATGACGCCTGTCTTGCATTCAGGACCCAACCAAGATTGTTGGATAACTCCTGGGCAATGCATGGCGTGATTCGAGCTATGCTTTTGGAATATCCACTTGATGTCAGGTTTGACGTCAGTGTCCTAGGAGCAGTGCCTGTGAAGGCAAGTCTTGTACTCATATTCTATTGAGAGGTGCTCCAGAGAAATCTAAGGAAGTGAGGGAGCCGGGAAGAAGGGGGATGGGGCTTCAAAGTCTGGCTTCAGTCTTAACCCACAGGAGCTCTGGCGTGGTAATTGCACTGCAGCATTTGTCCTGCCCAGAACCCTATCCACTTCTCCTCTCTTCTATTTGGCATTTATCCTGGGCTTTTCTGTCTGGACTACATTGAAAATAGCTTTCCAGGAGCAATCAGAGGTCTTCGGGCTTAAAAGACAGAAGATTTATTTTTCTAACATGTAGATTTAAAGCTGTGTCTCCAAGAACATAGCCATAACCAAACAAAAATCCAATTCTATCTCATTTGCCTCCAGAAATTTCAGTGGGAAGCATCTTTTCCCCTACCTTTGCTCACTTAGAGTCTACTCCAAGCCATGAAATGCTTCCCTGTTCAAAGTTCTACACCTAGTACTTTATTTATCATTCAAAACTATTTAAACATCTGACACATTCACGACACTATTAAATGCAGCAAGAAAAACAAAGATGAATGTTTAAATCGCTGTTCTGAAAGCACTTAGTATCGGGTAGTCAACAGAAGTAAAGATAGAAGCAGAATACCTGGCTGATTATTGAATAATAAAGGCATCACTTTCATGGGAGAAGCCTGCTAAAGTTCTGTGGCGTTCTCAAAGTTGAGCACAAGTTCATGTGAGGCTGGAGGAATCTGTGCAAGCTTCTGGAAGGAAGGGCCCCACAAGGCAGTCCTTGAAGGACTGGGAGGATATTAGCCATTGGAGTAGTGAGGAGGGATGCCCTAGAGTCAGGTAACCACAGAGAGGAAGGGGCAGAAAGCACACAGTAGGCCAGAGAAGAACGGGCAGTCTGGTTTGACCACACTGTTGCCTGAGTTCAGGAAACAGTAAGACTGTAAAAGAAGGTGGAGGACACATCCCAGGTATGACGCCTGTCTTGCATTCAGGACCCAACCAAGATTGTTGGATAACTCCTGGGCAATGCATGGCGTGATTCGAGCTATGCTTTTGGAATATCCACTTGATGTCAGGTTTGACGTCAGTGTCCTAGGAGCAGTGCCTGTGAAGGCAAGTCTTGTACTCATATTCTATTGAGAGGTGCTCCAGAGAAATCTAAGGAAGTGAGGGAGCCGGGGAAGAAGCGAGGCAAAGATGGGGCTTCAAGAGAAGTCTGGCTTCAGTCTTAACCCACAGGGAGCTCTGGCGTGGTAATTGCACTGCAGCATTTGTCCTGCCCAGAAACCAGGGGCTAGGCACTTAGACCCAAGCATCAGCCAACTCTGGGTCACAGGCTGAGGTGGGGAAAGCAAGGAGAGAGAGGTGTGCAGTGTCATCTCCAAGATATCTGTGGACAAGGTGGTTCCCACCAACTGGATAGATACTGGGTTGCCAAAAGGTTCATTTGGGTTTTTCTGTAAGATCATATGTGTTAATTGCTTCGTCATGTCCAACTCTTTGGGATCCCATGGACTGTAGGCCTCCAGGCTTCTCTGTCCATGGAATTCTCCAGGCAGAAATACTGGAGTGGATTGCCATTTCTTTCTCCAGGTAAGATGATGTAGAGAAACCCAAACAAGCTTTTTTGGCCAAGCATTACTTATTTAATGAATGAATTGGTGGTAGAAACAGGAATAGAGGAGTTGAATGCTATAGCTGATTGGTTTGGAAAGAAGAGAAAACAGAGACAGCTGAGATTTTTGAGTCCAAGTAGCTGGGAGATGACATTAGAAAATGGTAGCATTAGAAATGGGTGAGGACTTCCCTGGTGGTCCAGTGGGTAAGGACTCTGCCTTGCAGTGCAAAGGTCGCTGGTTCGATCCCTGGCCTGGGAAGATCCCACGTGCCTCAGAGTGGCTGGACCAATGTGTCCAACTACCGAGCTGGAGCTCTGGAGTGCATGTGCCCAGAGCTGGTGCTCTGCAGCAACAGAGGCCACTGCGATGGGAGGCCCACACAGACTAAAGAAATAAATGAAAGACCAATAAAAGTGGCCAAAAGATTTAAAAAAAAAAAAAAAAGAAAGAAATGGGTGACATCAGAAAAACTTAGGGTTGGGTCGAACAGAAACATGCCAGGGTCTTTAGGAACAGCCTTGCTTGTGGACCTACTGTGAGCCAGGGAATCAATGTGCAAGAGAAGTAAGCAAGCATTTCTGGACTACCAGTCGTTGAGTCATCCTTTCATATGCTGACTGTTTCTGGAACTCCTAATAGATCCAGAAAATGTGAGAAGCCATGATTCCCTACATGTCTGGTTTCTCTCTCATTCAGTGCTTTTTCTCTCACTCCCCTTCATGTCCTTGGTTGTCCTATTTCCCTTCTTTTTCCTATCTACAGCTTTTTCTCCCTGTCTCCTCCCTATGAGCCAGGTTCAAACTTCCCCCATCTTTGACTATGTTTTCTTTGCCCCTCAATCCAGTCTATTATCCATCCTATCTTTGTGTCTCCTGCCACTTCATTCATTCAATGAATATTTATTGAGTTTCTAGTTTGTGTCAAGTGTCTGGATACAGAAGGGGATAAAACAGAAAACCAAAGCCTGCTTTTGGCATGCCACCATCACCAATCACCATCATGCTTGTGGTTCCCATCCTTGGGGCTGGAGGCAGCCTCTCCCTGCCTCCAACCTGTGGCTTCCTTATTTTGGCTGATAACACACTGCTTTAAAAAGTATCGATCATTCCATTATTCAGGCATAAAAAGAAATGCATTTGAATCAGTTCCAATGAGGTGGGTGAATCTAGAACCTATTGTACAGAATGAAGTATGTCAGAGAGGGAAAGGTAAATATTGTTTACTGACACATATATATTGAATCCAGAAAGATGGTGCTGATAAATGAATATGCAGAGCAGCAATGAGAGGCGGACATGGAGAACACGCTAATGGATATTGTTGTGAGGCAGGGGAATATACTGCGGGACTAGGGGACCTCAAACAGGGGCCCTGTGGAGACCTGGAGGAGTGGGATAGGGAGGGAGATGGCAGGGAGTTTCAGGGAGGGGGAGCGTATGTATACCTATGGTGGATTTGGGTCAATGTGTGGCAGTAAACAACAAAACTCTGTAAAAAAAAAAAAAAAAAAAAAAAAAAAAGAAAGAAAGAAAGAAAAGAAACACAAAGGGGAAAAAAAGTATTGATCATTCCAAAGAGAAACAGGGGAAATAATACAGAAGAGAAAATTAAAAAAAAAAAAAAAAAAAAAAAAAACAGAAAGGAGGAGAGGACCCTTGGCCCAGTATAACTATGGAGTTTCTTCCAGCTCGCAGATCATATTCCTTTTATTAAATATTTTTGTGTTTACTTACTAAACTGGCTGACTGTGATGTGGGAGCCTTTCTGTTTTCTTTGAATACCATCGGAGGTATGTTAGGCAAAGTTAAGGTCAACTTGTACTCCGAGGGTAGAAGGGGATGAGAGGATGGGGCCCGTGATCTAGCTCAATGGTTTCCTTCTTTTTCCTATCTACAGCTTTTTCTCCTGTCTCCTCCCTATGAGCCAGGTTCAAACTTCCCCCATCTTTGACTATGTTTTCTTTGCCCCTCAATCCAGTCTATTATCCATCCTATCTTTGTGTCTCCTGCCACTTCATTCATTCAATGAATATTTATTGAGTTTCTAGTTTGTGTCAAGTGTCTGGATACAGAAGGGGATAAAACAGAAAACCAAAGCCTGCTTTTGGCATGCCACCATCACCAATCACCATCATGCTTGTGGTTCCCATCCTTGGGGCTGGAGGCAGCCTCTCCCTGCCTCCAACCTGTGGCTTCCTTATTTTGGCTGATAACACACTGCTTTAAAAAGTATCGATCATTCCATTATTCAGGCATAAAAAGAAATGCATTTGAATCAGTTCCAATGAGGTGGGTGAATCTAGAACCTATTGTACAGAATGAAGTATGTCAGAGAGGGAAAGGTAAATATTGTTTACTGACACATATATATTGAATCCAGAAAGATGGTGCTGATAAATGAATATGCAGAGCAGCAATGAGAGGCGGACATGGAGAACACGCTAATGGATATTGTTGTGAGGCAGGGGAATATACTGCGGGACTAGGGGACCTCAAACAGGGGCCCTGTGGAGACCTGGAGGAGTGGGATAGGGAGGGAGATGGCAGGGAGTTTCAGGGAGGGGGAGCGTATGTATACCTATGGTGGATTTGGGTCAATGTGTGGCAGTAAACAACAAAACTCTGTAAAAAAAAAAAAAAAAAAAAAAAAAAAAAAAAAAAAGAAAGAAAAGAAACACAAAGGGGAAAAAAAGTATTGATCATTCCAAAGAGAAACAGGGGAAATAATACAGAAGAGAAAATTAAAAAAAAAAAAAAAAAAAAAAAAAAAAAGAAAGGAGGAGAGGACCCTTGGCCCAGTATAACTATGGAGTTTCTTCCAGCTCGCAGATCATATTCCTTTTATTAAATATTTTTGTGTTTACTTACTAAACTGGCTGACTGTGATGTGGGAGCCTTTCTGTTTTCTTTGAATACCATCGGAGGTATGTTAGGCAAAGTTAAGGTCAACTTGTACTCCGAGGGTAGAAGGGGATGAGAGGATGGGGGCCCGTGATCTAGCTCAGATGTGAAACACTATTCTAGCATCTCAAAGGAGAAAAGAGGCTAGAGAGGAAGCAGATCAGCCTCTGTATGTCAGTGTGGATTTCTCTGCCATAGAGAAGGCAGCTGAGTTTAAAACGTGTGTCTCTCCCTGGGTTGACTACTCCTGTTCTTTTTTATTATTTATTGAAATATATAGTTGATTTACAATGTTGTGTTCATTTCAGCTTTACAGAAAAGTGATTCAGTTATATGTATATGTTTATATTCCTTTTTCGTGTTCTGTTCCATTATGGTTTATCACAGGATATTGAATATAGTTCCCTATGCTGTACAGGAGGACCTGTAGTTTAGTCAATCTGGATATAATAGTTTGCATCTGCTATTCCCAAACTTCCAGTCCTTCCCTCTGTCATCCCCTCTCCCCTTTGGCAACTACAAGTCTGTTCTCTATGTCTGTGACTCTGTTTCTGTTCTGTAGATAAGTTTATTTGTGTCATGTTTTAGATTCCACATACAAGTGATATCCTATGTTGTTTGTCTTTCTCTTTCTGGCTTAGTTTACTTAGTATGATAATTTCTCTAGCTCCATCCGTGTTGCTCAAATGGCATGGTTTTGTTCTTTTTTATGGCTAAGTAATAGTCCATTTTATATATGTACCACATCTTTATCCATTCATCTGTATGTCTTGACTCCTGTTGATAGTGCGTGTACATATATTATAGAGTTACATGTTTGTTTGGATATATGCACAGGAGTAGGACTGGAGGGTCACACGGTAGCTCTGTTTTTAGTTCTTTGAGGAACCTCTGTACTGTTCCCATAGTGGCTATACCAGTTTACATTCCCACCAACAGTGTAGCAGGATTCCCTTTCCTATTTACCCTCTCCAGCATTTATTATTTGTACACTTTTTGATGATGGCTATTCTGACTGGCGTGAGGTGATACTTCACTGTAGTTTTGATTTGCCTTTCTCTGATAATTAGCCATGTTGAGCATCCTTTCATGTGCCTGTTGGTTCCTATTCTTCCATCGTCAAAATACCTTTTCTTTCCACAGCTACCTGTGAACCTGGATGCAAGTTCGGTGAGTGTGTAGGACCAAACAAATGCAGATGCTTTCCAGGATACACTGGGAAAACTTGCAGTCAAGGTCAGTACTAGAGAACAAGGTGGTAAGACGGACCTACCCCAGCACTTTTAGAAGCAACTAAGGCAGTGCAGTGGTGTTTGGCACACAGTATGGAGCTCAGGGTTCCATAGCCTGCAACTCAAATCTTCAAATGAAAGGGGTTTCAGAATGAGATTTTTCAGTCAATCAGTCTCTTCTGGAAAAATGTCATTCTTAGGCTTTTGCTAGGATGCCAGATAAAAAGCTTTTATTTTCCTCTGAACAAATCATGTTTATTGTGTTTTTAAGCTACTGAAGTAATGTGTGCATGCATGCGTGTGTGTGAGTTCCTCAGTTGTGTCCAGCTCTTTGCGATCCCATGGACCGTAGCCCACCAGGCTTCCTCTGTCCATGGAATTCTCCAGGCAAGAAGACTGGAGTGGGTTGCCATTCCCTTCTCCAGAAGGAAAGCATATCTTTAACTGAAAAATTCCAGCAAAGCAGAAGGAGATGAATTAACAAGTGAGTGAATACAGCCCCAGTCCATCCTTCACTTATAGTTTAGAGTTTGTCCTTCGTCTCCACGCTTCCCTTTTCTGTCTATAGTATAGTCATGAATATTTCTCGTGGGCATTTTTGCAAGTCAACACACAGAGAGTTATCTTATACTTTTTAAGGCTCTATTCTAGTCCCTAGAGCAAATGCTTATGTCATTTGTGTAAAAATACTTTAACCACTATTATAGAAGTTGTCCCCAATTTTTTGCCACTACAAAACAGTGCTAAATCAGTCATTATCCTATGCATATCCTTGTACCCTGGAGTATTTTTATAGGATGAATATCTAAAAATGGAATTGCTGGGCTGAATGGCATGCATTTTTTTATTGTAATTGATATATTTTAAAAGGCTGTAGTTTAGCCACCCTGTATAATTTATGATTTTTGTTATAGGCTGTTTATCTGAAAATTAAAGAGGTTATAATTTCAAGAACAGTGGTTCTTAACTTGGCCAGTTTTGTCCCCTACGGAGACTAGCCAGATAAAATGCATATCCCCAGTTAGATTTAGCCTTTATTTTCAATTGCAATTTCACATAAACAACAAGTAATTTTATAGTGTACGTATGTTCCAAATGTTGTATGGGACATACATACACTCAACAAATGTTAGTCGTTTTTCCGAAATTCATATTTAGCTAGGCATCCTGTAGTTTTACTTGATGAATCAGGAAGCCTTACTGCCAAGGCCATCCGGCAGTGCCTGGAGACATTTGAAGGGGTTACTACTGGCAGCTGGGGGGTAGAGCCCAGCTGAACATCCTACAGTGCACAGGGCAGCCCCCCACTAAGAGTGATCTTTTCCCAGATGTCCACAGTGCTCAGGGGCCCTGGCACCAAGAAATCTGCACTGAGTAAGGCAGGATCCCCAGCTCTATAATGCAGTTGAGCAAAGAGCAGTGAATCCAGTCCAGCTGGCCTTAGGAAAGAGCCCTGCCAGGATTCTAGGAGGTAGATTGGGGTTCCAGAGAAAGCCAGGGGCCCACTCCACACTGTCTCCCCGCCCTCACTGCCCAGGCCAGATGCTGACATAGCCTTTCTATCTACTGCCAGACCTGCAGCCTCTGGAAGACCCTCTGTTTCTCCTGTCCCACCCCCAGCATGGGAGCCAGCGCCACTAAGGGACTCCTTAGAACCACGTCCAACAGCTTACAGGAAGTGCAGCAGAAGCCGTGCTATCACAAGTCATAATTCAACCTTGTCCCTTGCCAGAGCTTTCATACCAGAAAACCCGTTTTTCCATATGTCTTGGATTCTGTACCAAGATACCTTGTCAAGAGAGTTGGAATGGAGAAGGTATTTTTCATGCTGCCTTTCAAGTCCCAGCAAAATATTCACTTTGAGGGAGTGTCCAGTTGGCTCGGATGTGGGACTGTCTGTCTTTTCCCCCAGCCTCCCTGCCCCGGGACCGCCTGATCAAAGTCCATGTATATCCACTCGTGGCAACAGGCCTCAACCCAACTGATGTCTTTCCTCAAACTGCTCCTTCCAAGAGATGCCTCTGAGTTAGGGCCCTGTGAGGGGCCTGGCTTTCCCGTTATATCCAGGCAGAATTTTTCAATTCTTGCCCTTGAAGAAGTTAGGAGCCGTGCCGGAGATGGTAGCATACTGGGGATTGGCTGTGGAGGAGGGGGTTTAGGTGTCCAGCTAAGGCATCAGAAAATCTAAGTGAAAAGCAGCCACTTACTTATTTTCCAGCTTGGCCTTCTTCTGTTGCTATGATGAATTTTAATCTTACATGGTATTCGTTTGTTTTCTCCTTTCTCTGTCTGCCTTGAGGGAGTTAAGACATGCAGCACCCACATGACCACATTCCCAAGGATGAAAGTCCTGATGGCTTTTCAAGTTTTTTTCTTCTGTATCATTTTTTATTTTAATAAAAACTTGTTCATTCTCTTCTTTTTTATATCTTTTTTTGTCTTTTGGCGACTTCTAGTGGTCTTTCATTTGTTTAGCTCTTTGTTCTTTGGCCTGTGTGGACCTCTCATCCCCGTGGCCTCTCTCACTGCAGAACGCCTGCTCTAGGCACATGCCCTCGAGAGCTCTGGCTTGGTAGTTGGACACAAGGGTCCAGCTGCTCCGCAGCACTTGGGATCTTCCCAGGCCAGGGATCGAACCAGCGCCCCTTGCACTGCAAGGCGGTGTCCTTACCCACTGGACCACCAGGGAAGCCCAAAGCTAGTTCATTCTTAATGCTTTAAGGCTTAAACCCTGAAAAGCTCAGAGAGTCACCCTCAATGTTACCAGCAGGAGATAACCATTAGAAACATGTAAACATGGCCTTCAAAGCTTTTATTTTTCTGGCTGCGCCACATGGCTTGCACGATCTTAGTTCCCTGACCAGGGATAGAACCCAGGTGCCAACACTGAAAGCACTTGAGTTTTAACCACTAGATTGCCAGAGAATTCCCCTAGGCTTTTTTTTTTTTTTCTTATGCTTTTTATTTTAAAAATTTGGTATCAATCTGTATATATATTTTTGCAATCTCCTTGTTTCGGATGTGGGACTGTCTGTCTTTTCCCCCAGCCTCCCTGCCCCGGGACCGCCTGATCAAAGTCCATGTATATCCACTCGTGGCAACAGGCCTCAACCCAACTGATGTCTTTCCTCAAACTGCTCCTTCCAAGAGATGCCTCTGAGTTAGGGCCCTGTGAGGGGCCTGGCTTTCCCGTTATATCCAGGCAGAATTTTTCAATTCTTGCCCTTGAAGAAGTTAGGAGCCGTGCCGGAGATGGTAGCATACTGGGGATTGGCTGTGGAGGAGGGGGTTTAGGTGTCCAGCTAAGGCATCAGAAAATCTAAGTGAAAAGCAGCCACTTACTTATTTTCCAGCTTGGCCTTCTTCTGTTGCTATGATGAATTTTAATCTTACATGGTATTCGTTTGTTTTCTCCTTTCTCTGTCTGCCTTGAGGGAGTTAAGACATGCAGCACCCACATGACCACATTCCCAAGGATGAAAGTCCTGATGGCTTTTCAAGTTTTTTTCTTCTGTATCATTTTTTATTTTAATAAAAACTTGTTCATTCTCTTCTTTTTTATATCTTTTTTTGTCTTTTGGCGACTTCTAGTGGTCTTTCATTTGTTTAGCTCTTTGTTCTTTGGCCTGTGTGGACCTCTCATCCCCGTGGCCTCTCTCACTGCAGAACGCCTGCTCTAGGCACATGCCCTCGAGAGCTCTGGCTTGGTAGTTGGACACAAGGGTCCAGCTGCTCCGCAGCACTTGGGATCTTCCCAGGCCAGGGATCGAACCAGCGCCCCTTGCACTGCAAGGCGGTGTCCTTACCCACTGGACCACCAGGGAAGCCCAAAGCTAGTTCATTCTTAATGCTTTAAGGCTTAAACCCTGAAAAGCTCAGAGAGTCACCCTCAATGTTACCAGCAGGAGATAACCATTAGAAACATGTAAACATGGCCTTCAAAGCTTTTATTTTTCTGGCTGCGCCACATGGCTTGCACGATCTTAGTTCCCTGACCAGGGATAGAACCCAGGTGCCAACACTGAAAGCACTTGAGTTTTAACCACTAGATTGCCAGAGAATTCCCCTAGGCTTTTTTTTTTTTTTTTCTTATGCTTTTTATTTTAAAAATTTGGTATCAATCTGTATATATATTTTTGCAATCTCCTTGTTTAACAGCATCCTCTAAGTATCGTTATATGGGATTAAATATTGTCCTGTGACCTCACCACCATTAATAACTGCCTGACAGGGCTCTCTCAGCAAAGGTGTGAGCCAAGCCCATTTGGCTCTTGTGGGGGCGCTCAAAATAATTGAGGGCTTCCCTGGTGGTCCAGTGGGTAAAGAGTCCACCTTGCAGTGCAAGGGGCACCGGTTTGATCCAAGCCAGTGCTCTGGAGCGCACATGCCCAGAGTTGGTGCTGTGCAATGAGAGACGCCACTGCAGTGAGAGGCCCACACAGGCCAAAGAGTGGAGATAGATGAAAATAAATAAATAACCAATAAAAGAAGCCAAAATTTTAAAAAATAATAATAATTGAAAGGAGACTGTGCTCTTGGCATCTGTCATAGGCTACCTGGGACAGCATTAAAAGCAACACTATCTAAAGTATATTTTTTTATTCAAATAGTAAACACAAAATTGTATACCTATCAACAATGTACAGCTTCATGAATGTTCAGGAACACCCATGTAGCTGGTGCTCAGATCAAGAAATGGAAATTTAGCTACCTGAAGACCCCGCACACTCCCCTCCATCACTTGCCCCCAGCCCCCAACAAGGAACTGTACCTCGACTCTCACGTCACAGAGTCATTGTGCCTGAATTTGTTTTGTTTTGTTGCCTGTGCCTGGTTTTCAGTGTACTCATTTGTGTCCAGGTTCTCCCAGTCAGTATCATGTTTGTTTCATCCATGGTTGCTTGTACTTGTGGTCTGTTCAGTCTCGCTAGCCTATAGTATTCTACTGCGTGAGTATACAAGTTGTTTATCCATCCCTTTGGAGGAGAGATTTGCATTCTTTCCAGTTTGAGGCAATTCAGAATAGTGCTCCTGTGATCATTTTAGCTCATGTTTTTTTAGTTTTGGCTTTTTCTTCTTTGCTGGCGAGAATGCAAATACAGGTTCAACCACTCTGGAAAACTGTCCGGCAGCATCTCCAGCAGCTAGATACAGACACACCCGTGAGCCCACCATTGCACTCCTGGGCGTATGTCCAACAGGAACCTGGGTACGTGCTCACCCGACTTCCCTGGTAAGGAAGTCGCTCTGTCGTGTCCGACTCTTTGTGACCCCATGGACTGTAGGCCATCGGCCTCCTCTATCCATGGGATTTTCCAGGCAAGAATACTGGAGTGGGCTGCCTTTCCTTTCTCCAGGGGATCTTCCCAACCCAGGGATCGGACCTGCAGCTCCTGCAGTGCAGGCAGATTCCTTACCAGGGAAGTCAGGTGAGCACGTACCCAGGTTCCTGTTGGACATATGCCCAGGAGTGGAATGGCGGGCTCACAGGTATGTCTGTATCTAGCTGCTGGAGATGCTGCCGCACAGTTTTCCAGAGTGGTTGAAGCTGTGTTTGCATCCCCTCCAGCAGGGTCTTTCAGTTTGCTCCACAGTTTCACCAGTGCTTTAACAATGCTTGGAGAAGGAACAAGTCATCACCCCTTGTACCCAGCCTCACAGGTGGGGTCCAGGGAGGCCAGCCCCACTCCACATCTGGGTGTTTCCTCCTTCAGTTCATCTTTCTCCGTTTTCTGACTGCCCCTTGCAGATGTGAATGAGTGTGGATTAAAACCCCGGCCGTGCCAACACAGATGTGTGAACACGCACGGTAGCTACAAGTGCTTTTGCTCCAACGGCCACATGCTCATGCCGGACGCCACGTGTTCCAGTAAGTTTCAGCAGCTGGCCTGCTCCTGGTCAACCTGGAGGTTTGGGAGAAATCCTTTGAAAGACTCTAGTGTCACCCCAGAGTAAAACATCTTTGAGCACTTATTCTTAGTTGTGGTAATAGACATGTTTTTTGAAAGTCACCATTTCGACCATTTTAAGTGTACCATTCAGTTGGCATTTCATACATTCACAGTGCTGTGCAAACCATCACCACTCTCCAAAACATTTTTATCACCCCCCAAAGGAAATCTGTCGCCCTTAGCAGTCACTCTGCCCTCATCTTCCACCCCCACCCCAGCTCTGCTTTCTGTCTCTCTGGATTTGCCTGCAAATACAGGTTCAACATCTGGAAACTGTCCGCAGCATCTCCAGCAGCTAGATACAGACACACCGTGAGCCCACCATTGCACTCCTGGGCGTATGTCCAACAGGAACCTGGGTCGTGCTCACCCGACTTCCCTGGTAAGGAAGTAGCTCTGTCGTGTCCGACTCTTTGTGACCCCATGGACTGTAGGCCATCGGCCTCCTCTATCCATGGGATTTTCCAGGCAAGAATACTGGAGTGGGCTGCCTTTCCTTTCTCCAGGGGATCTTCCCAACCCAGGGATCGGACCTGCAGCTCCTGCAGTGCAGGCAGATTCCTTACCAGGGAAGTCAGGTGAGCACGTACCCAGGTTCCTGTTGGACATATGCCCAGGAGTGGAATGGCGGGCTCACAGGTATGTCTGTATCTAGCTGCTGGAGATGCTGCCGCACAGTTTTCCAGAGTGGTTGAAGCTGTGTTTGCATCCCCTCCAGCAGGGTCTTTCAGTTTGCTCCACAGTTTCACCAGTGCTTTAACAATGCTTGGAGAAGGAACAAGTCATCACCCCTTGTACCCAGCCTCACAGGTGGGGTCCAGGGAGGCCAGCCCCACTCCACATCTGGGTGTTTCCTCCTTCAGTTCATCTTTCTCCGTTTTCTGACTGCCCCTTGCAGATGTGAATGAGTGTGGATTAAAACCCCGGCCGTGCCAACACAGATGTGTGAACACGCACGGTAGCTACAAGTGCTTTTGCTCCAACGGCCACATGCTCATGCCGGACGCCACGTGTTCCAGTAAGTTTCAGCAGCTGGCCTGCTCCTGGTCAACCTGGAGGTTTGGGAGAAATCCTTTGAAAGACTCTAGTGTCACCCCAGAGTAAAACATCTTTGAGCACTTATTCTTAGTTGTGGTAATAGACATGTTTTTTGAAAGTCACCATTTCGACCATTTTAAGTGTACCATTCAGTTGGCATTTCATACATTCACAGTGCTGTGCAAACCATCACCACTCTCCAAAACATTTTTATCACCCCCCAAAGGAAATCTGTCGCCCTTAGCAGTCACTCTGCCC
This sequence comes from Tragulus kanchil, assembly GCA_022376925.1. Taxonomy (NCBI): domain Eukaryota; kingdom Metazoa; phylum Chordata; class Mammalia; order Artiodactyla; family Tragulidae; genus Tragulus; species Tragulus kanchil. The sequence goes on along the minus strand of JAIOJX010000001.1, from coordinate 121,633,709 downwards.
TCATCTTCCACCCCCACCCCAGCTCTGCTTTCTGTCTCTCTGGATTTGCCTGTTCTGGCCAGCCCCCCCCCCCTTTTTTTTTAATAAAAAGGCTAATAGAAGAGAAAGACAAATTATATATCTCTCTATACGCAAGGATGAATTAGATTTCTTCATGAAAAATACAAGCACGTTGAAAAAATAAGCATGTTGTTCAGGGAAGTGATAAATCTCAGTTCCATGTTGGGGCATCAGTTCTTCCCACCAGCTAGCTTTCTCACGGCCCTTGTCCCATGCTCAAAGATTAGCGACTCTTGTTGGAAATCCATTCCAGTTCACATTCCTGAAAAGAAAAGCCTTTCTCTGATAAAGAGAACCCATGTCCTGTGGGAGCGTCCGTGTCTATATCCATTCATTCACTGAGCAGGAAGGCTTTTCAGGTTTTATGTTGCAGCTGAAAAGCAAACCCATCCACCCTGCAGCCCCCAGCAGACCTGCAGCTTGTGCCCTCTGCCAGCTTCCCATGGTGGCAGGGTTCTCCGACTCCCCAGCCTCTCCTGGGCTCTGCCTTGGTTGTAAAATCTGGGCTCATGCACAGCTCGCTTCCCCAACCCCTGGCTCATCCTTGCACTGCCCCCACTTGGCAAAGTGCCCCAACACCACTAGATTCCCCATTAGCAAGTATGCTTAAGAGATAAAGCAGGCACTCAGAGAGTCTTTTTTTGTTTGTTTTCATTTTTTGTGAGTCTTTAAAGAAATCTATTATAAATAGAAATCCCCCAGGAAACAAATGTGTAACTTAATGAATTCTTATAAAGCCAGCACCTATGTAGCCACTACAAATAAGACTTTACGAGAGCTGCCTCCTCCTACCTCCTCCTCCCCAGCACCTTGGGAAGAACTGTCCAGAGCTGTTTCATCATCACTTAACATTTTTAAAAAGATATATGCTAATGGATATTTCAGAAACATTCCATGAAGCCTAATTAGTGCCAAGAAAAGTATCTTTTCTCCAAATGGAAAAATAAAATGAGATAAATTTTGAAGATTAATTTTGAAAGAAGACAACTAAAGAGAAAAAGAATAAATAGAAATATATCATCATTCAGTGTTTGCTAAATTACCATGGCCTGTGTGTCTGTCCCGCTGCCCTCTTTGTATTTTACTATATATGTGCCTCTGCCTCCCTGTTTATAGCTCACAGTGTCCAGGTAGCCCTGAATCTCTCTCCTGGATGCTGATTTTATTTCACCCGACCCTTTGCAGTCTCTTTGGTCTGGCTGGGTGATTAGCATGTTGTAGATGCAGATGGATAAAGAGAGAATATTCAGTGTGTCCCCGTGTTATAGGCATTTTTGATCCATAAATACTGGAACCCTACTAGGGATATGTGTTTTTGTGAAATAAGTTCTATTTAGCAGTGAGTGACAGAAAAATTCAACTAAATTACCTTTCCTTTGAAAAGCTAGAGGCAGACAGTTCCAGAACAGGTCAGCAAGGACTCAGCCTCTGCCATCCTTAGGATATTGATTTCATCCTCATCCTTGTGACCTCGTGGTCACAATATGGCTGCCCTAGCTCAAGATTTCACACACGCATCAAACGTAGGCAAGACAAAGTGGAAAGGAGTGATACCAAGGAATAAATGCCTCTTTAATACCTATCCCCTTTATCATGCAGCAGCATCTTTTCCAGAAACTCCAGCAGATTTATCTTAATATCTCTTTGGCTATAACTGAAGCATATGGCCACTCCCTTGCTGCTGCAGGGGAAGCTGGGAAAAAGATGAGGAACTGGCTTTTCACCCTCAGTAATGGGAACGGCTTTTGGGTAGCTGATCAGGCTTATCTGCCCCATGTTTGAATACAGGCACTCAAAAAGGCAAGGTGTTGTGATTCGAGTGACTCTCACTGAAGCTAGATATGCATGGAAAGATTGGCATCCTTTCACCCTATTTATTCACAAGAATCATCTCCATCAGAGGTTGCATTTCAGCCAGTAGTGGAGACCAGCCAGGTAAAGGAGTGATTTGATCTTGTATAGGCAGAGAGAGAGAGAGATGCCATTTTTGGTACCTGAGGGGTGCATGTGCTGCCTAAGGATGGTCGAGTGCGATACATTGGCCAACAAAATCAACCATGGTGCCACCAAGACACCACCCCTGCACAGACTCCATATGGATCTTTGTTTGAGACTCAAGGACAATGAAATGTATCCTCTAGTACCATTCCATGTGTTACATTTCCTGTCTCAGAGGTCAGAGATCATTTCTTAGTGTGCACTTTTTAATCATCTGATGGGAAAAAGGCTAATATGTGCTTCCTTTCACAGACTCTAGAACGTGTGCCATGACCAACTGCCAGTACGGCTGTAAAGACACAGAAGAGGGGCCGCGCTGTCTGTGTCCATCCCCAGGCCTCCGCCTGGCCCCCAATGGAAGAGTTTGTCAAGGTAGAGAGGAACTGGAGTCGCCCCCTCCCCTGACTGCTCTCTTTACTCCATTCCCCCTTTTTTATCCATCACAACCTGCTTGTTGACTAGACATCGAAAGCTCCTAAGATGGCAGATTTATGTCCATTTCCAAGATAACATTTATAGCCACGTATGCTCTACACATGTTTTGCCATGCTAGAAAGAACACTTCTCTATAGTTTTTGGATTGTCCAATGTCATAATAGAAAAAGATACAAGTCATTATTTTCGATACAAGTCATTTTAGTTTTGTATATTTACCCTACACTTTTTACAATCTATGAGTAGGTTGCATCTACTCATAGTACTGTGTTTAATTATACTGCACAAAAGATACATAATATTAAGACCAAATTAGCACATAGCATTAATATAGGATGTCAAATAGAATGATGAAAGAGTTCTTAATCTTTTTTGAGGTAAATAAGCAAAAACCAACACGATTTAATATTCCAACTTCTGGACCACAGTAGAAATATTTTTCAGTCTAGGTGGCTTGCGTTTATTTACCCTAAATGTATGGATACATAACTGGAGAAACCGCACTTAGAAAGCTCAACCAACTAGATCCTAAATCAGTTAAAGACTTTAATAAAAAAAAAATCTGTGTAGGGCTTCCCTGGTGGTCCAGTGGGTAAAGAGTCCACCTTGCAGTGCAAGGGGCGCTGGTTCAATCCCTGGCCCAGGAACACCTCAAGTGCCATGGAGCAGCTGGGCCGGTGTGTCCAGTGAACGAGCCAGCACTCTGGAGCTCATGCTCCCAGAGTCAGTGCTCTGCAACAAGAGAGGCCACTGCAATGGGAGGCCCACACAGGCCAGAGAATAAAGATGGATGAAAATAAATACATAAAAAAACAATAAAAGAGGCCAAGGGTTTACCTGGTGGTCCAGTGGGTAGGGACACTGCTTTGCAGTGCAAGGGGTGCTGGTTCGATCCCTGGCCTGGGAAGATCCCACGTGCCATGGAACTGCTGGACAGATGTGTCCAATTACTAAGCCAGCACTCTGGAGCGCATGTGCCCAGAGCCGGTGCTCGGCAACAAGAGAGGCCACTGCGATGGGAGGCCCACACAGGCCAAAGAACAAAGATGGATGAAAATAAATAAATGAAAGACCAATGAAAGTGGCCAAAAAAAAAAAGAGATCAAAAAATTTTTTTTAAATTCCGTGAAAATTAAAACTTTGGTTCTTCTCTTTGAGAATAGTCAAAGATTTAATTCAAATTTGCACAGTTTAGTACTCTTCAGTAAAATTAGATTTATATCCAAGGCTAATTGTTGACCAAATTGAATCCAGATGTTCACCCACCTCTTTAATTTGTCCAATGCTGTTTTTATTGAAGGAGAAAGATGATGCACATGAAAGTGATCCCTGAAAAATAAGCGTGGTCAATCCAATACTTGTTAATTATATCAAGAATGCAAAAGGAACAATAAGCCAGCACCAAGTTTATGTTTAACCGCAGTTCCAAAATAACCATGGTTCCAAATCTGTTTGAGTGGACATCTGAAAGTTAAGGCAAAGCCTGAGTCTTAATGGTTTGGTCAGCACAGCTGTTTCCATGATAGCAAAGGGAGGAAAGCCTCTTGTCTCCTGGAGTTGCATCCTGGCATCATTCCACTTGACCCACAAATGATGTATCAGTATCTTCTTAGAAAAACTGCATTTCTGTGATTTGGGACAGTATGGCAGGATTTGGTGGTGGTTGCTAATGAAATAATTCTTTTGTACAATGCAAAATTTGATTATTTGTATATTGGGTTTGCCGTGCAGTACCCATATAGCTGGAAAACGATGCCTCCTTCAGCAAAATGGAGTGTCTGTGTACCACCTACCAACCATATGCTCCCTGCCCCAGAAGAGGCAGGGCATAACAAGGGAGAACATGTGAATATAAGTAATGCCATTACAGCAAGATAATATCTCTAAAATAAGGTGTACAAAGTGGTAGAAATCCAGCGAGTGTGTCTCGGGGATCCAGAACTCTTCCCAGAGGATATGATGTTGATAGCGGAATAATCAGAGTTTTCCAATGAAGAAGCCACATGTGTGTTTGCACGCTGTGTGCTCTGGGTGCATGCACAAGAGAGTGTTGGAGAGACGGTGCTTTGTGGCTGTGTCTGACATCTCCTGGTTCTCCATCCTAGACATCGATGAATGTATCTCTGATAAAGCCTTCTGCCCCTACAATCGAAGATGTGTAAACACATTTGGAAGCTACTATTGCAAATGTCATGTTGGTTTTGAACTGAAATATATCAGTGGCCGATACGACTGTGTAGGTAAGAAACCTGTAGGCATTCTCTATAGATATTTTGACATCTGTTCAGTCTATTAGTCAAACCATTTACTGTATAGACCAGCTTAACAACACAGGCAAAGTTAATATTTTTTGAAAATCGGGCATTTAGGGGCCTCTGATGACATGAATTATATAAAGTCAGCTTTGTCAAGGTTTAACATAAGGAGCTATAGTCTCTGTAGGTCTATTATGGAGATGAACAGCTTGAGATGATTTTTGTGGGCTTTAAAAAAAATGGTTTGTTTAGTTTATGGTTTTGGTTCTGTCTCTAAGTATAGCTAAAAGTGCTATGTTGCTTCAGTCATGTCCAACTCTTTGAGACCCCCATGGACTGTAGCCAGCCAGGCTCCTCTGTCCATGGGATTCTCCAGGCAAGAATACTGGAGTGGGTTGCCATTTCCTCCTCCAGGGGATCTTCCCCACCCAATGTCTCTTACATCTCCTGCATTGGCAGGCAGGGTGTTTTTTTTACCACTAGCACCACCTAGGAAGGCATAAAAATGAGGACAGTGAAGCATATTTATATTTGATAAAAGAAAAACAAGTCTGCTTAATCTTCATCTCAGTTTCCCATGCGTAAATTTTCATCAGGCATGGCTTTAGAAAAATGAGTGGAGGAGGTGAAGGCACGTGCTCTTTCCTCTCTCCTCCTTCAGCCCTTCTGTGGTTCCAGCTCCATGTCCCTTAAGATGTTCCCTTTCTGGGGGTTATCAAGGTCACTCTATGGTAAGACTTGAGTATCAGGTCTCAGCCTGATCCAAGTGAAATCAGAGATTCTGTCCCTTAGGGAAGGAAGTTCAAGTCTCAGTGAGAGAGTGAAGTGGTGTATTTGGGGAGTCCTTGGACGACTTCCCATTGCCCTCGATAGAGCATGGAAGGGGCTGGTCCTGCAGATACCTTGGCTCCCTGGAGATTCCTGTTTACATAACATGCACGTGACAGACGTGTGTGCCTAACATGGAAAGCTAACAGCAGCGGGGGAAGTAGGATTTCTTACCGCCCTAAACTCAGAGCTGACCGGGACATGTTCTGTGTGATCATGTTAGGACAATACTCGGTTCTTGGGTTTTGAACCATCTTAGGAAGCCTCTGTAGCTCTTCCCTAAGTGCAAAGGCCATCCCAAACCTGTGTCACAGAGTAGGAGCCTGTTTCCTGAAACCTAAAGGAGGGTGCCACAGGATGGGGTGGGAGTCCACATGGGGAGCTGTCCAAGGAAGCAAATCTGTGTGATTTAAGAAGTGATTAAGATTAGTGTTTGAGCCCCCTTGTGGCTGAGTTAATAAAGGTGGCCTAGAGGACTTGCCTGGTGGTCTGGCGGTTAAAACGTTCCACTTCCAGTGTAGGTTCAATCCCTTGTCAGGGAACTAGGATCTCACAGGCCACATGGCCATAAATAAATTAATTAAGCAAGCAAAAAAACAACCTGTTTTATGTACGTATTCTCTAGGCAAGAATACAGGAGTGGGTTGCCATTTCCTTCTCCAGGTATCTTCCTGATCTAGGAATCCAACCGACATCTCCTGTGTCTCCTACCACTAAGGCCACCTGGGAACACCCGAGAAGTATCAAAAACAAAGTGGGAGGGAGAAGAAGGCCAAGGAAGCTCTCACATGGGTGGAATTCAGCAAACTTTCCGAATCTAAACTCAGCGGGCGAGCTCAGGCCAGCCTGCCCTCAGCTCCTGGCAGCCTTTGAACAAAATGTTCACATTTTTCAAATGACGTCAGTGGTTCCTAGCCCATCTTGTTCTGTGTGAGCTTGGAGTCTCAAGCCCTTCCACGTGTAGAATTTACTTTCTCATATTGTTATTTAGTGGTAAGTTCAGATGATGAAAAAGTTCAGCAATCAAGCCTGAACAACTTAAAGATGTCAGTAGCGCTGATAAAGCAGGAGAGGAGGTTGTTGTGAGGGAGGAGCGCTGCAGACACACTCCCTCCATACTGGGTGGCAAGCAAAGCCAGGGCTTGGGGCCAAGGCTCCGGGAATCCTCAGCACCTCTCAGTTCCCCAGCCGCCCAGGGTTCACTGGCAGGGTGGAGCAGTGGGCCATGGAGTTAACTCAAGTTCAGGGGATAATCTTTCAGCAAGTGCTGTTGCCACAAGATGACTCGCAGGACTGTTCACATTTTCAGATGTAAATGAATGTGCTGCGAATACCCACACGTGCAGCCTCCATGCCAATTGCCTCAATACCCAAGGATCCTTCAAGTGCAAGTGCAAACAGGGGTATAAAGGCAGTGGACTGCAGTGTGCTTGTAAGTATATTTGGGCATGGTGTCTTTGCTCTTCCCCATAAAATGTTCACTCCATCCCTCCTTCCTCCCCCCTTATTTCTCCCTGTTCCTCCCCCTCTGCGTGTTGGGGGTATGGGGGAGTAAGATGTGCGCATGTATACGGTGTTTGGAAACTTAACGCCACCTCCAACTCATCTTCTCAAGCAATCAGACCACGTGTCCAGTTCTCACAAAGTTGTAGGCACTGCAGTTAAAGCCCAGCAAGGGTTCTGATGGGTCTTCTGGTCACGACATATTGTCAAATACTGAAAATTAGATTTTGAAAATAGACACTGAGCAAATGTGTCTGTGGGGATAGGCTAGGTTGTGGTTCCGTAACAGATAATCCTGAAATGTCAGTGGTTTGGAACCAGAGAAGGTTTGGAACCATATGAATCAGAATGTACAACAGAAAAAAAAATCATAACAAAGCTGACCTCCCTTCCTCATCCTCCTTAAGCATCTGTTCACTTGTGTTTGCTGTAGAGTTGAGTCCCATGGTGTTTGCTGGTGAATTCGTTCATGCACAGGTGGTAGACGCTAATACACTCAGCGTATAGCAAAAAAAACCTGTCACTGCTGTCAAAAGCTGCAACAACAACATTAACAGTTCCTTTGCCCCTTGTACTCTACCCAGAGAAAGTTGTCGGGGTGTTTCTTGTCCACCTTGAACAAGGAATGTGGGTTGACAGAAGTCCCACTGTCTTATAGTACCATGGTATCAATTTGAGGCTGAGGGTTTGTCATACCAGATAAAGAAGTATGGACAATCATGACTGAGCTTGGAATCAGGGGCAAAAATATATTCAATCCCATCACAATCCTAAAAGAGAAGAAAACTGGAAATCATGGTGAGTACCCGGAATGTCTTCCAACACAAGCCAGCAAAGGTGACAGCACCGTCACTCCCCTGACCAACCATGTCCCACTCTGTTCAGTGACCTCAACTTCTTCTCTGATCCTGTCCCTTGTAGCATTGGCTCGATGTGTGCCGAGACTTGTTGGCTGCCCTGAGACTACTCTCTCCTTGCTACTTTGCTAGTATTCTCATGTGTTCCAATAAATACAGCTGCAAGTTGTCCCTTGACCTGTATCCCATCCCATGTCCCCATCTAGCAGATGTTCCTGAAGACAACAGAGCTGGCGCTCAGTGATGGCAAAGATGAACAGTCCATACCGTGCTGGACACTGAGCACCACGCTCCTAAACAAGTCATGATAGCCCAGCAGCACTGGGCGAGATGATGTACAGGGGAGTATCAACAAAGGAGATGAGTCTGGAAATCACTTTCTGTGACAAACTGCCAAAAGAACCAGGCAGCATTTAACCTGGAAGGGGAAAAAAAAAAAAAAAAGGTGTGGAAAAGCAGACACTGTGCTTGTCAATAGTTTGAGGAATGTAAAGTAAAAGAGCTGACTCACTGGAAAAGACCCTGATGCTGGTAAAGGTGGAGGGCAGGAGGAGAAGCAGGCAACAGAGGATGAGATGGTTGAATGGCATCATCGACTCAGTGCACATGAGTTTGAGCAAACTCCAGGAGATGGTGAAGGACAGAGAAGCCTGGCGCGCTGCAGTCCATGGGGTCTCAAAGAGTCAGACACGATTTAGCGACCAAACAACAACAAAAGTAAAAGTAAAAGTAAAAGCCTCAATGGTCTCAGGCTTTGTGGGCAACAGCCCAGCTCAGGGCTAGGAAAGCCTAAACTGAAATCTGGGTTGTGCCCCGTACTGCCTGTGAGCTTTTGCCAGTTGCTTCACCTCTCTAAACTGAGTGTCGTCCTATCTGAAACGGACCCCTTGGTTGTCCTGTGGCAAGTCCTCGTAAAGGGTCAAGCTACTGTCCCTTGGAGACCCCTCTCGTGTGTGTCCCAAGCCCTAACACAGTGGACTCTTGCTGCATTGTGACCTTGTGGCTTTCTTGAGTGGGTGCCCAGCCCCCTGGAGCTGTACCCCTGAGTTCTCATCCTCAGGGGCAGTCCTTAAGCGGTGAGGGCCTAGGCTCTACACCTCAATCTCCCAGCTTCCCCTGTGTGGTGGAACAACTCTGAGGGAGGTTCTATGCTGATTCCCAGATGTTCCTTGTCACCCAGTGACTACCTGCCCATTGAGGCTCCATTTTCTACTCTTCTCCCTTCCTGTCTCACTGTCTCTCTTCCCTCACGTCCGCCTCCTAGAATCACCCCTTAAGTAAACCACCTGCACCTAAATCCTCCTCCTGGGCCTCCTGGGGTATATAATTGTGGGAGGGGGCCGCACAGTCTGCCCAGTACCCCTCTCATGGGTTCATTGAGATTTGAATGCAGTAATATAGGTAGAGAGCTTGGTTCAGCTGGGCACATACTAGATGCTCAATGAAGTTAGCTCTGGCTGAGACTGGTGTTAGCTCAATTTCAATCGTGTTCATTAAGGCCTAGCTCGTCCTGACTCTGAAATCCTGTTAAAGTAAATACAGAAAGATGCCATACATAGGAAGAAAGGATGTAGTGGGAAATCACTTGTGTGAAACTTACCTCAACATACCCATCCCTGCCCCAGATCAAAGAATCACAGGCATTAGGAAGACCTGGCCAGAAAAGACCCGGCGTCCTCTTGCTTCTTGATCAGTTGCTCCCACTTGAAACTGCAGTGTGTCACCAATGTCTAAATGACAGTACTGTTTATAAGTGTACAAGTGGGTAGCTGTTTGCAACCCATGTTTTGGGTATTGTAGCCCAGTGTTTAGAAATTAATCCCACATCAACCCAGACACTTCTTTTAAAATTTGACTGAAGTATAGTTGATATACAGAGTTGTGCTAGTTTCTGGTATACAGCAAAGTGAATCAGTTATACATATACGTATATTCATTCTCTTTTGTATTCTTTACCCATGTAGGTTATTACAGAATAGAGTACAGTTCCTTGTGCTGTAAAGTAGGATCCTGTTGTTTATTTTACATATAGTAGTGAGTATATGGTAACCCCAGCCTCCTAATTTATCTACCCCTCCACATTTCCCCTTTGATAACCATAGATTTGTTTTTGAAATCTGTGAGTCTGTTCATTTGTATCACTTTTCAAAGTTAGATTCCATGCATAAATGATATCATATGATACTTGTCTGACTTCACTAAGTATGATCATCTCTAGGCTCATTCATGCAAAGGCATGATGCAAAGGGTATTATTCTGTTCTGTTTTATTGTGGGTACTATTCCATTGTATAGATGTGCCACATCCTCTGTATCCATTCCTCTGTTGATGGGCATTTAGGTTGTTTTCATGTCTTGGCTGTTGTAAATAGTGCTGTGAGCGTAACTGTGCATGTATTTTTTTGAATTATAGTTATCTCGGGATATATGCCCGGGAGTGGGACTGCTGGATCATACGGTAGTTCTGTTTTTAGTTTTTTAGGCACCCTGCATACTGTTCTCCACAGTAGCTGTATCAATTTACATTCCCATCAACAGCGTACGAGGCTTCCCTTCCCCACACATCCTCTCCAGCATTTGTTTTTAGACTTTGATTATGGCTATTCTAACTGGTATAAGGTGATACCTCGTTGCAGTTTTGATTTGCATCTCTCTGATAATCAGTGGTGTTAAGCATCTTCTCATGTGATTTTTGGCCATTGTCTTCTTTGAAGAAATGTCCATTATTTTTTGATTGGCTTAATTTTTTGGCAAAGAGCTGCATAAGCTGCTTGTTATTTTTGTCAACTTAAATATTTCTCTGTTAAGAAAGCTTCTTTTCTGGGATCCCCTGGTGGTCCAGTGGGTAAAGAGTCTGCCTTGCAGTACAAGGGGCACCAGTTCAATCCCTGGCCTGGGAAGATCCCACGTGCCCCAGAGCAGCTGGACCGGTGTGTCCAACTGCGAGCCAGTGCTCTGGAGCACATGCACCCAGAGCCGGTGCTCTGCAACAAGAGAGGCCACAGCAATGGGAGGCCGACACAGGCCAAAATAATAAAGATGGATGAAAATAAATAAATACAAAACCAAAAAAAAACCTAAGAGAGTGGGGGGAAAAAAGGTTTTTCTTTTTGCCATCCAACTCTAAGGCTATTTGTGGGGGTGAGGGATTGGACTTATTTTTTTTTTTAATTTTTATTTTACTTTTACAGAGTTTTGTTGTTTATAGATATATATGATCCCAGATTAGTCATATGTGTATCTTCCCCCCCATCCCACCCCTCCAGGCCATCACACAGCACCTCTGCAGGATCCCCTTTTCTCACAGCACAATGACAATAGCTATCTTTTTCACATATAATAGTTTAGGTTTTCATGCTACTTCCTTTACGCCTCCCACCCACTGTTCATTCCCCACTATGTCCATATGTCTACTGTCCATGTCTGTCTTTCCAACGCTTCACTGCGTCTGTTATCATTACCATCCTACAATATTCCATATATATGTGTTAGTATATTGTATTTGTCCTTCTCTTTTTCTTTTTTTTCTTTGCGGGGGGAGGGAGGAGCGGGTTGGGGAAGGAGAGGGGCGGGCGGGCCACTTCTATTGATCTTTCATCCATCTATTTTCATCCATCTTTGTTCTTTGGCCCATGTGGGCCTCCCATCACAATGGCCTCTGTTGTCGCAGAGCACTGGCTCTGGGCGCATGTACTCCAGAGCTCTGGCTCGGTAATTGGACATATCAGTCCAGCCGCTCCGCGGTAAGTAGGATCTTCCCAGGCCAGGGATCGAACTGGTGCCCCTTGCACTGCAAGGCGGTGTCCTTACCCACTGGACCACCAGGGAAGCCCCTCTCCTTCTCTTTTTGATTTGCTTCACTTTTTATGATAAGTTCTAGATCCAGCCATTAGGACTGGACTCATTAAGACTGATTCTTCTGCATTGCTTTTTACAGCTATGTAGTATTCCATTGTATATATGTAACAGAGTTTCTGTATCCGTTCGTTCGTCGGTGGACATCTAGGTTGCTTCCATGTTCTAGCTATTGTATAGAGACCTGCAATGAACATTGGGGTACAGGTGCTTCTTTCGGATTTAATTTCATCAGGGTATAAGCCTAAGAGTGGGATTGCTGGGTTGTATGGTGCTTCTTATGTTTAGCTTTTTAAGAAATCTCCATACTGTCTTCCATAGAGGCTGTATCAATTGACATTCCCACCAGCAATGCAAGAGGGTTCCCTTTTCTCCGCACCCTCTCCAGCATTTATTGTCTGTCGATTTATGGATGATGGCCATTCTGACGGGTGTGAGGTGATATCTCATGGTAGTTTTGATTTGCATTTCTCTAATAATAAGTGAGGTTGAGCATCGTTTCATGTGCTTTTGGGCCATCTGTATGTCCTCTTTGGAGAGGTGTCTGTTTAGGTCCTTTTTCCATTTTTTGATTGGGTTGTTCATTTTTCCGATGTTGAGTTGCCTGAGTTGCTTGTAGATTTTGGAGATTAATTCTTTGTCTGTTGTTTCATTGGCTATGATTTTCTCCCATTCTGTGAGTTGTCCATTCAGCTTTTGTGTAGTTTCTTTTGCTGTATAAAAGTTTTTAAGTTTCATTAGGTTCCACATATTCATTTTTGTTTTTAGTTCTGCTATTCTAGTAGCTGGGTCAAAGATCTTGCTTTGATTTATGTCCTTGAGGGTTTTGCCTATATTCTCCTCTAAGAGTTTTAGGGTTTCTGGTCTTACATTTAGGTCTTTATTTCATTTCGAGTTGATCTTTGTGTATGGTGTCAGCAAATGTTCTGACTTCATTTTTTTGCATGTAGCTGTCCCATTTTTCCAGCACCATTTGTTGAAGAGGCAGTCTTTGTCCCATTTTATATTTTTGCCTCCTTTATCAAAAATAAGGTACCCATAGGTGTGTGGGTTTATCTCTGGGTTCTCTATCTTGTCCCATTGGTCTATATTTCTGTTTTTGTGCCAGTACCATACTGTCTTGATGACTGCTGCTTTGTAGTTTAGTCTGAAGTTAGGGAGGCTGATCCCTCCAGCTCCATTCTTCTTTCTCAGGATTGCTTTGGCTATTTGGGGTCTTTTGTGTTTCCATATGAACTGTGTTATTCTTTGGTCTAGTTCTGTGAAGAATGTCATTGGGAGTTTGATAGGGATTGCATTGAATCTATAAGTGATATTTGGTAGTATGGTCATTTTCACAATATTGATTCTTCCGACCCAGGAACATGGAATGTCTCTCCATCTGTTTAAGTCATCTTTAATTTCTCTCATAAGTGTCTTGTAATTTTCTGTGTACAGTTCTTTTGTTTCTTTGGGTAGGTTTATTCCTAGATATTTGATTCTTTTGGTTGCGATGGTGAAGGGGATTGCCTCTTTGATTTCATTTGCTGATTTTTCATTGTTTGTATATAGGAATCCCAGTGATTTCTGTGTATCGATTTTGCATCCCGCAACTTTTCTGAATTCGTTGATTAGCTCTAGTAGTTTTCTAATTGTGTCTTTGGGGTTTTCCATATATAGTATCATGTCATCTGCAAATAGAGTTTTACTTCTTTTCCAATCTGGATTCCTTTTATCTGTTTTTCTTCTCTTATTACTGTTGCTTGGACTTCCAGGGCTAAGTTGAATACTAGTGGTGAAAGTGGACACCCTTGTCTTGCTCCTGATCTTAGAGGGAATGCTTTCAGTTTTTCACCATTAAGAATAATGTTCACTGTGGGCTTCTCATATATGGCTTTCACTATGTTGTGGTAGGTTCCTTCTATACCCATTTTTGGAAGAGTTTTTATCATAAATGGGTGTTAGATTTTGTCAAAGGCCTTTTCTGCATCTATTGAGATTATCATGTGGTTTTTGTCTCTCAATTTGTTCTGACTTCATTTTTCTGTAGCTGTCCCATTTTCCAGCACCATTTGTTGAAGAGGCAGTCTTTGTCCCATTTTATATTTTTGCCTCCTTTATCAAAAATAAGGTACCCATAGGTGTGTGGGTTTATCTCTGGGTTCTCTATCTTGTCCCATTGGTCTATATTTCTGTTTTTGTGCCAGTACCATACTGTCTTGATGACTGCTGCTTTGTAGTTTAGTCTGAAGTTAGGGAGGCTGATCCCTCCAGCTCCATTCTTCTTTCTCAGGATTGCTTTGGCTATTTGGGGTCTTTTGTGTTTCCATATGAACTGTGTTATTCTTTGGTCTAGTTCTGTGAAGAATGTCATTGGGAGTTTGATAGGGATTGCATTGAATCTATAAGTGATATTTGGTAGTATGGTCATTTTCACAATATTGATTCTTCCGACCCAGGAACATGGAATGTCTCTCCATCTGTTTAAGTCATCTTTAATTTCTCTCATAAGTGTCTTGTAATTTTCTGTGTACAGTTCTTTTGTTTCTTTGGGTAGGTTTATTCCTAGATATTTGATTCTTTTGGTTGCGATGGTGAAGGGGATTGCCTCTTTGATTTCATTTGCTGATTTTTCATTGTTTGTATATAGGAATCCCAGTGATTTCTGTGTATCGATTTTGCATCCCGCAACTTTTCTGAATTCGTTGATTAGCTCTAGTAGTTTTCTAATTGTGTCTTTGGGGTTTTCCATATATAGTATCATGTCATCTGCAAATAGAGTTTTACTTCTTTTCCAATCTGGATTCCTTTTATCTGTTTTTCTTCTCTTATTACTGTTGCTTGGACTTCCAGGGCTAAGTTGAATACTAGTGGTGAAAGTGGACACCCTTGTCTTGCTCCTGATCTTAGAGGGAATGCTTTCAGTTTTTCACCATTAAGAATAATGTTCACTGTGGGCTTCTCATATATGGCTTTCACTATGTTGTGGTAGGTTCCTTCTATACCCATTTTTGGAAGAGTTTTTATCATAAATGGGTGTTAGATTTTGTCAAAGGCCTTTTCTGCATCTATTGAGATTATCATGTGGTTTTTGTCTCTCAATTTGTTGATCTGGTGTATCACATTGATTGATTTGTGGATAATGAAGAATCCTTGCATGCCTGGGATGAACCCGATTTGATCATGATGTATGAGTTTTTTGATGTGTTGTTGAATTCTGTTTGCTAGGATTTTGTTGAGGATTTTGGCGTCTAAAAAAAATAAAAAGGTTTTTTCTTTCACCATTCAACTCTAAGGTTATTTGCAGGAGTGAGGGGTAGGGCATTTTAAAACAAATTTTTCTTGATTCTTCGAGACCTCAGGCTCATCACAATGTTCTATTTGGTGTATGAACATCATTCATTTTGTTACTATCCATTCTGTAGCAAAATAATTTCTTTGGTCTTTTGCCAAAATGTTTATTTACATGAGAAAACTCTCTTCACATCATTCACTATATTATTTGCCCAGTCCTTTCCATTCTGCTTCAGTTGATTCTCTGTAAAATAAACAGCCATGTGTCTTTTGAAAATTGATCTTAACATCTTAACACATGTGACTTAAAGGATGGTCAGAATCCACCCTTATGTGCAAAGAAAAGTCATACAAAAGTGATAGAATCACATCTGATTAGTGTTCAGCATTATAAAACGCTATGTTGTGAAATACATTTGTATCCTTGTGAACTGCTATTATAGAATACTGTAACAGTTTTTATTATGAGTTCATTGATTTTGGAAACATCCAGACCTTCCACAGCAGTATAGAAGAGGAGTTTGTTAATTATCTTTATCTACCGTCCATACCCCAAAGACAGTGCAACCTGAATGTGGATATGTGGTTGTTTTTTTTTCACTGTTCTAATGTATGTGTGTGTTAGTCGCTCAGTTGTATACAACTGTTTGTGACCCCATGGACTATAGTTTGCCAGTCTCCCCTGCCCTGTGGAATTCTTCAGGCAAGAATACTGAAGTAGGTAGCTAGTCCCTTCTCCAGGGATCTTCCCAATCCAGGAATCGAACCTGGGTCTCCTGCATTGCAGGCAGATTCTTTACTATCTGAGCCACCTGGGAATATGTACATATTAATAATACACCCTTAGATAATTTGGTCATAATTTAACAGCAGCTATATGTCATTCTGACGGGGGCATGGCTAGCCACTCTAGTAGTCTTGCCTGGAGAATCCCATGGACAGGAGAGCCTCGTGGGCTACAGTCCATAGGGTTGCACAGAGACAAACATGACTGAAGTTACTTAGTGTATACATTCATACATCTTTCTAAGGAAATAAAAATTTTAGTACTACCTGACTTGGTTAGTAATGGTCAATTTAAGAAAGGATGCTATGGGGCTTCCCTGGTGATCCAGTGGGTAAGGACACCACCTTATAGTACAAGGGGTGCCAGTTCAATCCCTGGCCTGGGAAGATCCCATGGGCTGCAGAGCGGCTGGACTGATGTGTCTAACTACTAAGCCAGAGCCCTGGAGTGCATGCGCCCAGAGCCAGTGTTCTGCAACGAGAGAGGCCATTGCGATGGGAGGCCCACACAGGCCAAAGATCAAAGATAAATAAATGAAAGATCAATAGAAGTGACCAAAAAAAAAATTAAAAGAAGAAAGAAAGGATACTATGTCATTCAGTTACCAAGAGCATGACTTCTGGAATCAAACTACCTTGAATTAATTCCTGACTCCCTAGCCTACTACCTATGGAGTGAGAGCAAACCAACTTTTTAGGTCTGTTTCCTTCTTCAAAACATATATAACAGTATCTGACCCTTAATATTGTTTTGATGATTACAGGAAATAATCTATACATAATAAATAAACCCACATGTAGGGCTTAGCTCCAGCCCAGAATGTATTAAATGCTCAATAGCATGCACTCGTAGTAGGAATAATAGTGGCAATGAATTTCTTTACCAAAATTCAATGATTTTTACCATTGGAAAGCAGCTTCTTTAGTCACTGGAAATATGCTCTAGTCATTAGAAATTAGATTATTCAGAGCATATTCAAGAATATAGATATGTACAGCCAGACTATTCTAGTATGTTTTCTTCAATAACATAAACAGCAGTTTGGAGGTATGCTCTGGAAAAAAACCTTTTTTTTTAAGATTCTTTTTTCTTGTCAGGTCTCCGCCCCCCCCCCCCCCCCCCCAATCAGAAGCTTTTTTATTTTTCTTTTTTTGATTTTACAGAGTTTTGTTGTTTAAAGATATGTATAATCCCAGATTAGTCATATGCATATCCCATCCCCCCCTCAATCCTACCCCTCCAGGCTGTGGCACAGCCCCCATGTAAGATCCCTTAACCCACAGCCACAGCTCATTGACAATAGTTATCTCTTTTACAAAAGATAGTATAGGGTTCTGTGTTGCTCTTTCCATATCTCTCACCCAATACAATCTTTTCTAAGGAAATAAAAATTTTAGTACTACCTGACTTGGTTAGTAATGGTCAATTTAAGAAAGGATGCTATGGGGCTTCCCTGGTGATCCAGTGGGTAAGGACACCACCTTATAGTACAAGGGGTGCCAGTTCAATCCCTGGCCTGGGAAGATCCCATGGGCTGCAGAGCGGCTGGACTGATGTGTCTAACTACTAAGCCAGAGCCCTGGAGTGCATGCGCCCAGAGCCAGTGTTCTGCAACGAGAGAGGCCATTGCGATGGGAGGCCCACACAGGCCAAAGATCAAAGATAAATAAATGAAAGATCAATAGAAGTGACCAAAAAAAAAATTAAAAGAAGAAAGAAAGGATACTATGTCATTCAGTTACCAAGAGCATGACTTCTGGAATCAAACTACCTTGAATTAATTCCTGACTCCCTAGCCTACTACCTATGGAGTGAGAGCAAACCAACTTTTTAGGTCTGTTTCCTTCTTCAAAACATATATAACAGTATCTGACCCTTAATATTGTTTTGATGATTACAGGAAATAATCTATACATAATAAATAAACCCACATGTAGGGCTTAGCTCCAGCCCAGAATGTATTAAATGCTCAATAGCATGCACTCGTAGTAGGAATAATAGTGGCAATGAATTTCTTTACCAAAATTCAATGATTTTTACCATTGGAAAGCAGCTTCTTTAGTCACTGGAAATATGCTCTAGTCATTAGAAATTAGATTATTCAGAGCATATTCAAGAATATAGATATGTACAGCCAGACTATTCTAGTATGTTTTGTTCAATAACATAAACAGCAGTTTGGAGGTATGATCTGGAAAAAACCTTTTTTTTAAGATTCTTTTTCTTGTCAGGTCTCCGCCCCACAATCAGAAGCTTTTTTATTTTTCTTTTTTTGATTTTACAGAGTTTTGTTGTTTAAAGATATGTATAATCCCAGATTAGTCATATGCATATCCCATCCCCCCCTCAATCCTACCCCTCCAGGCTGTGGCACAGCCCCCATGTAAGATCCCTTAACCCACAGCCACAGCTCATTGACAATAGTTATCTCTTTTACAAAAGATAGTATAGGGTTCTGTGTTGCTCTTTCCATATCTCTCACCCATTCTTCCCTCTCCCCAATGTCTATAAGTCTGTTCTCTGTGACTGTTTTTCCATCAATGCTCTGTGTGTGTATTTATCAGTACAAACTTACTAGATTCCATATATATGTGTTAGTATAATATTTGTTTTTTTTTTTTTTTTTATTTGACTGTTCCTGGTCTTAGTTGCAGCATGTGGGATCTAGTCCCTTGACCAGGGATTGAACCCTGTCCCCTTGCGTTTGGAGCACAGAGTCCTAGCCACTAGACCATCAGGGAAGTCCCTGGAAAAAAGCTTTTAACTTGGTAGAGGATTTTCAACATTCTGGTGATGAATTCTCAACCTAATAGCGAACACAGGCCCAATGTATGTTGGGCCCTAATCCTGGTAATTGACATGTATTCACTCATTTCAGCTTCACAAATACCCTCTTTTTATCCCAGCTTTTCTTTTTTTTTTAAGTCAACTTGTCATTTATTTATTGATTTGGCTGCATCAGGTCTTTCTTAGTTGCAGCATGCAGGCTCTTTCATTAAGGTACACAGCTTCTCTAGTTGTGGTGTGCTGGCTTAGTTGCTCCATAGCATGTGGGAGTCTTAGTTCCCCAGCCAGGGATTGAACCTGTGTCCCCAGCATTGCAAGGTGGATTCTTAACCCCTGGACCACCAGGAAAGTCCCTACCCCAGCTTTATAAATGAGGAGACTGAGGCAAAGAGAAGTTAAGTATTGGCTGGAGGACATAGGACTAGAAAGAAGGTGTAGGGACTTGGGAGTTGTACCCAGGAACCCAGGCTCCAGGGCTGTGTGACTCAAGACAGGTTGAGTGTGTCCGTGACCCATGGCTACTCCTCTGGGGTGGCCGCCCCTCCTGTGCCCTCACCATCAGACACTCCTAGTTCAGCTTTTCTACCGTGCCACCCCCTTCCCAATGCCTGCCTCTCACGGTGTGGTACATTCGTCATCCATGACTAAGCCTTTCCACCCAAGCCTGCATCTAAAGCTCTGTTGAGAGGGGAGTTTCTCCTGCCAGGTGGTAGGAGACCATCTGGCGAGATCGGTACAGGCAAAGGAGTGTCAGAGTCATGCTCCTCCCAGGAAAGATGTTCTCACATCATTGTGATCTTCTCCGAGTAAAGTGAGAATTTTCAGATTGGTTGAAGTTTTTGACAAAATGGATATTTAGAGAAATCTGAGACCCTTCCCAAGAGAAACTGTCAGGTTCATTTATATAAGACTAGTCCATGGGGGCTTCCCTGGGGCTTCCCTGGTGGTCCAGTGGGTAGGGACACCGCCTTGCAGTGCAAGGGGCGCCAGTTCGATCCCTGGCCTGGGAGGATCCCACGTGCCGCGGAGCGCCGAGCCGGAGCTCTGGAGCGCATGCGCCCAGAGCCGGTGCTCTGCGGCAACAGAGGCCACTGAGATGGGAGGCCCACAGGAGCCAAAGAACAAAGACGGATGAAAATAGATAAATGAAAGACCAATAGAAGTGGCCCACCCCTCCCTCTCCAACTCACCCCCCCCCCCCAAAAAAAAAACTAGTCCATGAATGTGAAAACCCTGAAATTCCCTGTTTTTAGGTCTGAGGTCTCCAAATGTGCCAGACCCTCCTACTGCAGCTTCCTGTCACATTTGTATATTCTCAAAAAGATGACACAGTAATCAAGTAATTTTCAAGGGAAACAGTCATCGGCTATGTCTGATTTGAAACTGTCCCACTTAGAAACAGCCAAATATATCTGTTCATAGTCATGCATACGCAGAGCTCATTTCATCCTTGCCCCAGCTCTATACTGAAGGAATGAAATTGTTGACACCACAAAAGTAGTGGTGGTAATCTTTTTTCAAATCATATCGGACTAGGGGGTTGGAGTGTACCCAGGCTCCAGGGCTGTGTGACTCAAGACAGGTTGAGTGTGTCCGTGACCCATGGCTACTCCTCTGGGGTGGCCGCCCCTCCTGTGCCCTCACCATCAGACACTCCTAGTTCAGCTTTTCTACCGTGCCACCCCCTTCCCAATGCCTGCCTCTCACGGTGTGGTACATTCGTCATCCATGACTAAGCCTTTCCACCCAAGCCTGCATCTAAAGCTCTGTTGAGAGGGGAGTTTCTCCTGCCAGGTGGTAGGAGACCATCTGGCGAGATCGGTACAGGCAAAGGAGTGTCAGAGTCATGCTCCTCCCAGGAAAGATGTTCTCACATCATTGTGATCTTCTCCGAGTAAAGTGAGAATTTTCAGATTGGTTGAAGTTTTTGACAAAATGGATATTTAGAGAAATCTGAGACCCTTCCCAAGAGAAACTGTCAGGTTCATTTATATAAGACTAGTCCATGGGGGCTTCCCTGGGGCTTCCCTGGTGGTCCAGTGGGTAGGGACACCGCCTTGCAGTGCAAGGGGCGCCAGTTCGATCCCTGGCCTGGGAGGATCCCACGTGCCGCGGAGCGCCGAGCCGGAGCTCTGGAGCGCATGCGCCCAGAGCCGGTGCTCTGCGGCAACAGAGGCCACTGAGATGGGAGGCCCACAGGAGCCAAAGAACAAAGACGGATGAAAATAGATAAATGAAAGACCAACAGAAGTGGCCCACCCCCTCCCTCTCCAACTCACCCCCCAAAAAAAAAAACTAGTCCATGAATGTGAAAACCCTGAAATTCCCTGTTTTTAGGTCTGAGGTCTCCAAATGTGCCAGACCCTCCTACTGCAGCTTCCTGTCACATTTGTATATTCTCAAAAAGATGACACAGTAATCAAGTAATTTTCAAGGGAAACAGTCATCGGCTATGTCTGATTTGAAACTGTCCCACTTAGAAACAGCCAAATATATCTGTTCATAGTCATGCATACGCAGAGCTCATTTCATCCTTGCCCCAGCTCTATACTGAAGGAATGAAATTGTTGACACCACAAAAGTAGTGGTGGTAATCTTTTTTTTTTTCAATAGGAAAAATCAAAACTTCAAAGGCAGATGTTTTAAGTTTGCCTGGTGTGGACTGAAACTCTCTCCTCATTATTTATAGTATTAAAGGTCTTTGGTATTGTGTTACTGATTGCATAAGGGAAATTTCCAGGGAATGGTTATTTCCTGTTAATTTTTCACTCAGGGCCCTGGGAAAGCAATCAGGGACCCGTGGACAGAATTGCCCAGTGAAGCCTCCAGAGATGTATATATGAACATTACAATCAGAGCATATACAGCTTCTGGCAAATTAGCTAAAACAGGCCATCTGAAGGTCATATACATGAATAACAATGGATTCTTTGTATTAGTATCCATTGGTTTTGAATCTGTAACTATAGGCTGTCACATTGATAAATAACTAGAACATTTCGTTGAAAAGAAAAATGTACCTATTGTCATCACAGCCTTAGATTGATTTCAAAGTAAAAGCAATGTATTAATTAAGAGTGTATTTATTTTCAAAGCATTTTTCTTTTCCTTTTGATTACTCAAAATATTGTGGACCTCTTCTTATTTATTTTTCCACCATTTTGGTACAGATTGAATCAGCCAAATGTTGGAGAAGGAATTGAGCAGGAGAAGAGATTAAAATATTGCCAAGAAAAATATTCTGGGCTTCTCTGGTGGCTCAGATGGTAAAGCATATGCTTGCAATGCAGGAGACCCGGGTTTGATCCCTGCACTGGGAAGATCCCCTGGTGTAGGAAATGGCTATCCACTGCAGTATTCTGGCCTGGAGAATCCCATGGCCAGAGGAGGGCTACAATCCATAGTTGCAGAGAGCCAGACACAACTGAGTGACTAACACACACAGGAAAAATATTCTAACAAAATCCCAATCCAGTGTCTTTTTGTAATATTCTTTTTGGACACTGAAATTGGTTCCTACTCCCTAATTTCACTTCCTTCTGAACTCTCTCCAGATTGTAGCATTGAGTAAATTGGTTCGGATGGTATTAGACCCTTTGTGCTTAGTCTCAGGCTAGTACATGCCTAGCTTTTTTTTTTTTTTGGACCACTTCTGTTGGTCTTTTTCATCCATCTTTGTTCTTCGGCCTGTATGGGCCTCCCATCGCAGTGGTCTCTCTCGCTGCAGAGCACCAGCTCTGGGTGCATGCACTGCAGAGCTCCAGCTCGGTAGTTGGACACATGGGTCCAGCTGCTCCATGGCATGTGGGATCTTCCCAGACCAGGGATCGAATTTGGCACCCCTTGCACAGCAAGGCGGTGCTCTTACCCACTGGACCACCAGGGAAGCCCAGCCTAGCTATTTTGTAAAGGGATAATATATTTGATTTTAAAGGTCAGAGTTTTTAATCTTTTTAAATTCCTTTTTTCTTTTTTTTTGGTCACATCAAGTGGCTTGCAGAATCTTAGTTCCCCAACCAACCAGGGATTGAACCAAGGCCCTCAACAGTGAAAGCACAGAGTCCTAACCATCGGACCCCCAGGGAATTACCTTAAATTACTTTTTTGACATCAGTTTGACAATGCTTTCTTTTACTGAAGTATGTTTGTTATAGAATGTTTTATTAGTTTGAGATGTATATATTCTTTTTCAGAGTCTTATTCCATCACATATTATTACAGGATAATTGAATATAGTTCCCTGAGCTAGTAGGTCCTTGTTGTTTATCTATCTTATATATGGTAATGTGTGGTTGAATATTCTTGATTATCATGAGTAGATGCCCAGAAGGGGGCGTGAACCTTTGCAGTCTAGATCTCAAGGATTTTGAGGCAATTTAGAGAAGATTCAACCTTAATTCAACAGCAGGAATAAACATGTCATGGAAATAGGACTGGACAAGACTTTCATCTGCTTTACTCTCCAGTCTAGCTCTGCTCCTGTGTAGCTGAGTGACTGGCCAAGGCACTCAACATTGCCCAGTTCCCTCATCTACAAAACAAAGATGCTAGGCTCAAAGACCTTTTTTTCTAGCTGTCAGGTTCTACACTAACATTCCCCCACAAGGGTCATTGTTCCCCTGGGCAGCCTGAGAAATCACTGTAGAGGTGCATTTTTTAAGGTAGAACTATTTGTATGTACAGATGTGACAGTATCTCCACACATTCATGAGTTAACAAAGCAGTTGCTAAACAGTACACAGAGTATGAGTCCCTTTATGTGAACCAACATGAATAGTATACAGAAATCTGAAGGATGCTGTCCAACTTGATAACAGCATTTAATTCTAGGGAGAGCTCTCAAATTGGGGATGATGGTCAAAGGAGAGTTTGTTCTTATCTGTATAATTTGTATTTTTTAAGTTGTAGTATAGTGGATTTACAGTGTAGTATTAATTTCAGTGGTAGAGCAAAGTAATTCAGTTACACATACATGTATTCTTTTTCAGATTCTTTTCCATTATAGGTTATTATAAAATACTGAGTATAGTTCCCCATGCTATACAGTAGGGTCCTTGTTGTTTATTTTATATGTAGTAGTGTGTATTTGTTAATCCCAAACTCCTATTTTATCTCCCTCTTTCCCCTTTTTGTAATCATAAGTTTTGTTTTCTATATCCGTCAGTCCATGTAAAGATGCATTTTAAAAAAATTCACGCCTTCAGGTGTTACTGGTCATGCTGGACCACATGAGCACACAGGCAACACAAAGCCCAGATGCGGAGAAAATGGCAGCAGGGGTCGAAGCAGCAGCTGAGGTGGTGGTAACGGAGCCTAAAATGGAGGAGAGCGTCATGCCTGGTGTGCTGAGTGACAATGGAGCTCTGGGCCCAAAAGGTGAAGGAGAATGACCTGGTCAGAATGAGAAGAGAAAGGAGAAAAACAAAAAGAGAGGAGGCAATCTCTTTGAGCCATATGCCAATCCATCCAAAAGATACAGAGCCTTCATTGCAAACATCTCTTTTGATGTTAAAATGGCAGTCACTTAAAGACCTGGTTAAAGAAAAAGTTAGTGAGGTAACATACGTGGAGCTCTTGATGGACGTTGAAGGCAAGTCAAGGGGATGTGTCCTTGTTGAATTCAAGATGGAAGAGAGCATGAAAAAAAGCTGCTGAAGTTCTAAACAAGCATAGTCTGAGTGGAAGACCACTGAGCGTCAAAGAAGATCCTGATGGTCAACATGCCAAGAGAGTAATGCAAAAGGCTGGAAGACTCAGAAGCACAGTATTTGTCACAAATCTACATTATAAAGTTGGCTGGAAGAAACTGAAGGAAGTTTTTAGTATGGATAGTGTGGTGGTCCAAACAGGCATTCTTAAGGATAAAGATGGAAAAAAATCATGGAATAGGCACTGTTAACGTTTGAACAGTCCACTGAAGCTGTGCAAGCTATACCTATGTTTAATGGCCAGCTGCTGTTTGACAGACCCAATGCATGTGAAAGTGGATGAAAGGGTTTTGCCAAAGGAAGACTTCTTTTCCCCCTCCTGAGCATCCACAACAACATCTGCATGGCCTTGGTGGTATTGGCATGAGGTTAGGACCAGGAAGGCAGCCTATTGATGCCAACCATTTGAATAAAGGCATGGGAATGGGCAGCATAAGACCTGCAGACATGGAAGGACCCTTTGGTAGTGGTATGGAAAACATGGGTCGATTTGAATCTGGGATGAATATGGGCAGAATAAATGGTGGAGGCAGAGGCAGTGTCCCTAGAATTGAGAGGATGGGCCGTGGCATTGACCGCATCAGAGGTGCCGGCGTGGAACACAGTTGCCTTTTTTAAACATCCTTACCAGACCGCTGAATTTGTATTTTTTCTTGTTAACCATTTAAATTTGTTGGCCAGATGTATAAAGATGTTTAAAAAATTCAGTTGCTTTTTGGGGTAATTTGAATTACTTTTTTAATGACTGGGTTCCATTTGATTGTTTGCATTGAGATTGCAATGTGCACAGTTTTGTGTTTTTTTTTTTTTTTTGTACTTGTGGCATCCTATTCACATCAAATATGACTTTAATAATAAATGCCAGTTTCTGGAAAAAAAGAGAATTCAGTTTAGTGGTGAGAAGTAGAAAATGAATATAAAATTAAATATAGATGCTTCTTGGTAAATGGTAAGTAAAATCGGGCTTCTATGGTGATCCAGTGGGTGGGGAGTCTGCCTTGTAGTGAAGGGGGGCATGTGGCCGTCTGAGCCCATGTGTCCAGTTGTGAGTCAGAGCTGTGGAGTGCATGCACTCAGAGCCAGTGCTCTGCGACTGGAGAGGCCGCTGTGATGGGAGGCCCATGTGGGCCAAGGAATGAGGATGGATGAAAGTAAATGGAAAACCAATAAAAGAGGCAAAAATTAAAAAAAGAAAAGAACAGAAAAAAATAAGACCGTCTATGACAAAAAAGAAAGGAAACTAGTAAGTAAAATAATTTAACTTTTGATAGTAGTGGATTGAGGTGAAGAAATTCAAAGATACATATACATTGAATTAAAAATCATCATTTTTTAGGTCACAAGTGGGCCATTACTGGCTATTTATATGGTTCAGCAAAATGCTAGCTATACTGTTTAAACATCACATTTAAACAAATTACAGAGTGCCCTGGGTAACAGCAGCTTTGGCAAATAGCAGTGTGAAAGCAGAGATATTAGAGGATTCTGGAAAATCCATGAGTTTGGGATCTGTAGCCCAGCTCAATAGGAGCAGGTATTTCCTCATCAGAGTCTATGAAGCAAAAAATTAAAAATTTGTCCTCAAATGGTTTAAGGTAGTTAAGATCCTACTGTAACCATTGGAACCACTTAAAACAGATGGAAATATGGTTCTTTCTAAAATATTAGATGGTTGAGCCTCGTTTATTGCTTCTGGAACCATTCGTTGACTGTAGTTTGATGCTTCTTTTTTTTAAGAACCGAAAGAAATTTATTTACAAAATTTCTTACTTGACTGGGGGTGAGAACAAACAAATTAGTAACTAAGACCCAAGTAATAGTCTTCAAGCCAGTTATTACAAGAGAACAACCACTGCGGTTTCTGATAATTAGGTCAGAAAGATGTCCTTTGGCATGTCCTTCCACTGAACAAGGAGATATTAATGCATTTGACCATAGGGAGTAGCATCACGGTACTTTCAGGCTCACTTGAGTCACAGCTTCTAGAATGCTGTTCCCTGTCTACCTCACATACTTGTTTCACTATTTTTGTTGATTTTTCTGTAGGCTTCTTTCTCTCTTTATCATCCTTTGTTGGTTTCCTCTTTTTCTCCTTCTCTGTTGTCTCCTTGATCTCCTCCATTGTTGGCTTCTCTCTCTTCTTCTTTGTCCTTAACACCAGTGTAAACTGCTTTGTTATAACCTTCTCGGTTCCGAGCAGTTTCAATGGCAAAAAAAATGTATCCTGAGTACAAAGATGGTGTTTTCCTCAGTGTAGCCCTGAGAACAGTTCAGTTGCAGCGAAGTACCATAGTTGAAATCTTCCACAATCCCATACTTTGATGCTTTTTGAATGCTTCATCTTTTTGTGAGAGATCTAAGTGTTGGTCAGTGTGTAACTTCTCTTTTACTGTTGGTTTTAGTGATCCCTGAAAATTCTGTGAAGGAATTCCTCAGAGACTCTGGTACCATCAAAGACAGAATTAAGAAGTTGCTTGCTCACAAGAATAGCATGAGAAAGAAGGCAAAAATGAAAACCATCGCAGAACCCAGGGCGACTCCTGCCCTTCAGGTCAGCTCACAGCCCTTCAACCCTGAAGAGAACGTTTCCAGAGATGGGAGCCCTCATGGAGAAAAAAAGAGGGATGAAGAGAGAGAGAAAGAAAGACTGGAGGAAGAGAAAAGAGATGAGAACCACGTGGAGCAGGAGCAAAGCCTTCGTGGGGATGTGTTTTGTGAGTATCAAGTATCACTTCAGTTAATTTATGCGTCTTATGAAAAGTGAATTGTGGTTGCTTCTGGCAAATGACAGAAAAGGGGAAGATAGTTTCACGCTGTAAGTAAGATGGGATCAACTTTAAATCCTAAGAAGCAAAGTTCTCTATGCGGTCTGGAAACTAGCATCTTCTGGAGATTCGGAATCACATTTGCTGCTGTGGGATGCACAGAGGATCAGTCCTTTCTGCTGACCTTGGGGGTGTCCTGTGGGATGCAGACTCTCTTTCTGCGCCTGGGCAAGGAAGCCTGCTTATCCTGCCAGCGCAGTTGCCTGGCCACCCACCTCTGCGTACAGCTCACCATCAAACCCCAGAGAGCCCCCCCCCGCAGGTGGATCTGCCAACCTTTACCTTTTTCCTTCTTGAAGGCACTGTTTGCAGGCGCACTCAGTGAAAGGAGAATGTCAGAGTTGTGTGGTTATGATTTCCAAAGGCAAAATACAGGAATATTCTATATAGAGTTTAACCTTCAGTTTTCTACATGAGCCGGAGAACCGCCCTTGTCACTGGTGACTCTGCAGAGCCATCATCAGCCTCGACACCTGCAGGGAGGTTTCTGTGTTGACCCAGCGTGAACCCCTACCCTCAGACTTTTCCTTTCATTCTCACCAGGCTGCTGTTGCTCCTTCTCTATTTTGCCTTGCCTGTGCTTGCCCCGTTGCTGTTGGATTTAACGAACTGAAAAGTAGCTACAGCCCCACCTGCCCCACAGTAGTATATCCTTGACATCATCTCCCTTAGGAGGGTCAGAATCTCAAGAGGCTGTTTCCAAAACCTGGTGACAAGCAATGTGTTACTTAGGTTACCTGGTTGTTGCGCTCAGTCGTGTCTGACTCATGAAAACGGGTCCTTCAGGTCAGCTCACAGCCCTTCAACCCTGAAGAGAACGTTTCCAGAGATGGGAGCCCTCATGGAGAAAAAAGAGGGATGAAGAGAGAGAAAGAAAGACTGGAGGAAGAGAAAAGAGATGAGAACCACGTGGAGCAGGAGCAAAGCCTTCGTGGGGATGTGTTTTGTGAGTATCAAGTATCACTTCAGTTAATTTATGCGTCTTATGAAAAGTGAATTGTGGTTGCTTCTGGCAAATGACAGAAAAGGGGAAGATAGTTTCACGCTGTAAGTAAGATGGGATCAACTTTAAATCCTAAGAAGCAAAGTTCTCTATGCGGTCTGGAAACTAGCATCTTCTGGAGATTCGGAATCACATTTGCTGCTGTGGGATGCACAGAGGATCAGTCCTTTCTGCTGACCTTGGGGGTGTCCTGTGGGATGCAGACTCTCTTTCTGCGCCTGGGCAAGGAAGCCTGCTTATCCTGCCAGCGCAGTTGCCTGGCCACCCACCTCTGCGTACAGCTCACCATCAAACCCCAGAGAGCCCCCCCCCGCAGGTGGATCTGCCAACCTTTACCTTTTTCCTTCTTGAAGGCACTGTTTGCAGGCGCACTCAGTGAAAGGAGAATGTCAGAGTTGTGTGGTTATGATTTCCAAAGGCAAAATACAGGAATATTCTATATAGAGTTTAACCTTCAGTTTTCTACATGAGCCGGAGAACCGCCCTTGTCACTGGTGACTCTGCAGAGCCATCATCAGCCTCGACACCTGCAGGGAGGTTTCTGTGTTGACCCAGCGTGAACCCCTACCCTCAGACTTTTCCTTTCATTCTCACCAGGCTGCTGTTGCTCCTTCTCTATTTTGCCTTGCCTGTGCTTGCCCCGTTGCTGTTGGATTTAACGAACTGAAAAGTAGCTACAGCCCCACCTGCCCCACAGTAGTATATCCTTGACATCATCTCCCTTAGGAGGGGGTCAGAATCTCAAGAGAGGCTGTTTCCAAAACCTGGTGACAAGCAATGTGTTACTTAGGTTACCTGGTTGTTCGGTCGCTCAGTCGTGTCTGACTCTTCATGATCCCAGCAGTGCCACGCACCAGGGCTACAGCCCACCAGGCTTCCCAGTCCTTCACTATCTCCCAGACTTTGCTCAAACTCATGACCATTGAGTCAGTGATGCCATCCAGCCATCTCATTCTCTGTCACCCCCTTCTTCTCTTGCCCTCAATCTTTCCCAATATCAGAGTCTTTTCCAATGAGTGAGCTCTTCACATCAGGTGGCCAAAGTATCTGAGCTTCAACTTTAGCATGAGTCCTTCCAATGAATATTCAGGGTTGATTTCCTTTAGGATGGATTGGTTGGATCTCCTTGCAGTCCAGGGGACTCTCAAGAGTATTCTCCAACAGCACAGTTTGAAAGCATCAGTTCTTCAGACTCAGCCTTCTTTATGGTCCAGCTCTCACATCTGTACCTGACTACTGGAAAAACCATAGCTTTGACTATACAGACCTTTGTCCGTAAAGTGATGTCTCTGCTTTTTAATGCACTTTTTTGGTTACTTAGGTGATGCCTAAGTGGGGTCCACTTGGGGCCACCTTTGGAAAAAGATATTCTAGATGAGGAAACTGGCACCAATATGAATACCTTGGAAATGTTAGGGAAACACAGCTGTAATATATTCTGTAAGTAGAACACAGCTGTCACTTGATATCCCCAGGGGATTTGTCCCAGGAACCCCCAAAGATACCAGTATCTGTGGATGCTCGAGTCTCTTATATAAAACGGTACACTATTCACATATAACCTAAATGCATACTCCCTATAGTAGTCTCTAAATTACTTCAGAGTCCTAATACTATGTAAATGCTGTGTAAATAGTTCCTAGCATGCAAGGGAAATTCATGTATTCCTCTTTGGAACTTTCTGGATTTTAAAAGACCATATTCTTGACCTGTGGTTTGTTGAATCCATGAATGTGGAGCCCATGGATATGGATGGCCAGCTGTATATGATAAAACACTCTTTGTTCATTCACTCATACTGTCGACTAAAACATGAGAAACAACTTGAGAGTTGTGGGTTAAATTTTATTTGGGGCATAATTAGGACTGCAGCCCAGGAGGCAGCATCCCAGATATCTCTGAGAGAGTGCTCCAAAGAGGCATCGGAGGAAAATCAGTATATAAGGATTCTGGTGAAGGGGGAGTTCAAATGCCATTAAACAAAAGGTTTACCAAGAGTTTCTATTTTACAAATGGTTTTTGGTCAGTCATGATGATGTGATGTCTTCGTAAAGGAATTTAGTGCTTTTCTAGATGTGAGGAGATGCAACGTTGAGATGGTCAAATCTGTTCCTAAAAACTTCTGCCTATCTAAAGACATGTTCCACCAGATTCCTTGGAGCACACAGTGCCTCACCCCACCCTGATCTCCTTCAAGTGGGTGTTGAAGGTCAGCAGTTCCCAAAAGAACAGAGAAAGTGTCTGCTGGGGCAGATGGCCAATGCTCTCGTTGCAAATGCTCTTGTTGTCCAGTAATTGGCAAGGTAATTGGTAAATGACAATTTGTAGTTGTGGATACTTTCTCAACATGTAGAGCTTTAAGGTTTGTTTTTTTTTAAACTGATCAAGTGTTCATGGTTAGCTCCTAAGGTGAATGAAGCGGGTGAGGTTGATCTGTTTCTGGTCCAAGGAAAAACTACAACATCCCATCTGAAACACAGAGGTAAGTAACAAAGAGTGAACGTATTTTATGAGTAATAGTATTCCTAAAGAACATTGAAGACTGGAAACAAGTATTACTTGGCATCTTTTAATTTTAAAATTTGGACCAGAAATAAAACATCTTTGTTGGAATAGGGGAAAATATGCTGTTGACTAAAAAAAGATGAACAACTTGAAAGTTGTAGGTTGTTTTATTTGGGGCACAATTAGGACTGCAGCCCAGAAGACAGCACCTCAGACAGCTCTGAGAGACTGCTCCAAAGAGGCAGCAGGAGGAAGAGCAATACAGAAGATTTTGAGGAAGGGGGAGCTTAATACCAATAACAAAAGGTTTTTGGTTACTCACAAGGATCTGATGTCATCATGAAGGGATTTAGTGCTTTTCTAAATATGAGGAAATGCTAGGATTGAGATAATAAATCTGTTCCTAAAAACATCTACCTATCTAAAGACCTACCCCACCAGATTCCCTGGAGCACAGAGTGCCTCACTCCACCCTGAACTGCCTCAGGGGGTGTTGAAGGTCAGCAGCTGTCACAGCACAGGGGTCAGTCTCCACAGAGACAGATCACAAAGGCCCTTGTTCAGTCATTGGCAATGTAATTGGTAAATGCTAACTGTAGTTGACAACAGGTTAAGAAGAAAGAGTGAGAGAAGAGGCCATGTGTTTGTACTGGCTTACAGCGTATGTGCAGACAGACAACTTGGATTCCAATCTGGTTTAGGATTCAGGTGTAGTTCCTCAGTGTGACTTGGTCAAA
Organism: Tragulus kanchil; assembly: GCA_022376925.1. NCBI lineage: Eukaryota > Metazoa > Chordata > Mammalia > Artiodactyla > Tragulidae > Tragulus > Tragulus kanchil. The sequence continues at coordinate 121,602,294 of JAIOJX010000001.1, read as the reverse complement.
TCACATACAACTCTCAGTTTTACTTTCTTGAAAACGGGCCTGATTGTAGAATTTTTTGTGGCAGCCAAATCAAATGATTGTAATGGACATGAAAATGTTTTACAAATCATGATGAGTCAACAACCAGTCACTGCCACTCTTCTCTCTTCTTGTTTTTTTCCCTTTCTTGTTTCTTTATCCCTTAGTATAAACTGCCAAAGCCCCTTATTCCACACTGGAGGCTGGTATTCGTTACAAATCAGAAGCACCTCACTCTTTCTTCTCTTTCCCCGTGGGGATTTCTGACACCCACATCAGGGATCAAGACCTTTTTTCTGAAATGGGCCAGAGGGTAAGCATTTCAGGCTTTGGGAACCATGCCCTCTCTGTGGCATTGGTGGGTCAGCTCTGTCATTACAGCCCCAAAGCAGCCAAAGACAATGAATATGTAAATGAATAGGCTCGGTGTGTCTCAATAGCACTTGATTTGCAAGAACAAGCAGTGGATCAGGGTGTTAGTTTGCTGACCCTGGTCTACATAAAAGTACCTGGAGGCACTGGTTCAAAGCTTGTACTAGCTGACTCTGTACTCCATGCAGTTCTTAAATTTACATTTGTTAGGTAGAGCCTCTGGATGCCAGATGGTTCAACAAAAGACCACAAGAGAAGTTGAGATAGAGAAGTTTATTACTCCAGGGCCTGGGGGACATGGTGTGGCCTCCAGGGGCCACAGAGGGAAGGCTAGGCAGAACGTGGGGCACAGGCTGTTATAAAGGTCCATGTGTGGAGTGCTTTGGGCTTACTGGGCTAAGGCAGCATTGGTGGATTCCAACGAAAGCAACGGGGTGTTGATAAGCTGCAAGGGGGTCTTATCTAAGGCGGACACAAGGTCCTGTGAAGCAGGGAAGACTGTCAGTCATAGGGCATATTGAGGAAGTCATATGAGGAGCTCACTTTTACTAGTGACTCTTCGAGCTCTTATCTAGGGCTTGCACTTACGTGAGGTTGAGTGTCAGTTTAAGGCCCTCACAGGCTGGAGGGCCAAACAAAACAGATGCCAGGGCAACCATACCGTGGAGTCACTTAGCTAAGCTCTTTTTTTTTTAATTGAAGTATAATTGGTTTACAGTGTTGTGTTAATTTCTGCTGCATAGCTAAGTGATTCAGTTATACATACATAATGTATATATGTATATGTTTATTTTTATATTCTTTTCCATTATGATTTTTCATATGATATTGAAAACAGTTCCCTCTGCTATACAGTAGGGCATTGTTCTTCATCCATCCTATATACAATAGTTTGCGTCTGCTAATCTCAAACTCCCTCAACTCTTTTTTTTTTTTTTAAATGTCAATGGTAGCACTTAGCACAGATCCTTTGAGGCAAAGGTCAGGATCATTTTTTTATATATATAAATTTATTTTTAATTTTTATTTATTTTTTATTTTTGACTGTTCTGGGTTTTCACTGCTGCTGCAGGCTTTTCTCTAGTCGCAGGGAGTGGGGGCTACTCTCAGTTGAGGTGAGCAGGCTTCTTGTTGCATGACTTCTCTTGTGTGTGGAACTCGGGCTCTAGGGATTTGCAAGAACAAGCAGTGGATCAGGGTGTTAGTTTGCTGACCCTGGTCTACATAAAAGTACCTGGAGGCACTGGTTCAAAGCTTGTACTAGCTGACTCTGTACTCCATGCAGTTCTTAAATTTACATTTGTTAGGTAGAGCCTCTGGATGCCAGATGGTTCAACAAAAGACCACAAGAGAAGTTGAGATAGAGAAGTTTATTACTCCAGGGCCTGGGGATATGGTGTGGCCTCCAGGGGCCACAGAGGGAAGGCTAGGCAGAACGTGGGGCACAGGCTGTTATAAAGGTCCATGTGTGGAGTGCTTTGGGCTTACTGGGCTAAGGCAGCATTGGTGGATTCCAACGAAAGCAACGGGGTGTTGATAAGCTGCAAGGGGGTCTTATCTAAGGCGGACACAAGGTCCTGTGAAGCAGGGAAGACTGTCAGTCATAGGGCATATTGAGGAAGTCATATGAGGAGCTCACTTTTACTAGTGACTCTTCGAGCTCTTATCTAGGGCTTGCACTTACGTGAGGTTGAGTGTCAGTTTAAGGCCCTCACAGGCTGGAGGGCCAAACAAAACAGATGCCAGGGCAACCATACCGTGGAGTCACTTAGCTAAGCTCTTTTTTTTTTAATTGAAGTATAATTGGTTTACAGTGTTGTGTTAATTTCTGCTGCATAGCTAAGTGATTCAGTTATACATACATAATGTATATATGTATATGTTTATTTTTATATTCTTTTCCATTATGATTTTTCATATGATATTGAAAACAGTTCCCTCTGCTATACAGTAGGGCATTGTTCTTCATCCATCCTATATACAATAGTTTGCGTCTGCTAATCTCAAACTCCCTCAACTCTTTTTTTTTTTTTTAAATGTCAATGGTAGCACTTAGCACAGATCCTTTGAGGCAAAGGTCAGGATCATTTTTTTATATATATAAATTTATTTTTAATTTTTATTTATTTTTTATTTTTGACTGTTCTGGGTTTTCACTGCTGCTGCAGGCTTTTCTCTAGTCGCAGGGAGTGGGGGCTACTCTCTAGTTGAGGTGAGCAGGCTTCTTGTTGCATGACTTCTCTTGTTGTGTGGAACTCGGGCTCTAGGGCACATGGGCTTCAGTAGTTGTGGCCCATGGGCTCAATGATTGCAACTCCGAGTCTCTAGAGCACAGGCTCTATAGTTGTCGTTCACAGGCTTAGTTGCTCCGCAGTATATAGGATCCTCCTGGATCAGGGATCGAACTCGTGTCTCCTGTATTGGCAGGCGAACTCTTTACCACTGAGCTACCAGGGAAGCCACTCCCTCAACTCTTGACGACAACTGCAAACATGGCCTCACCTTCCAAAGCACCCAGTGTTAAAACAAAAAAACATTTTCCTAATCCACTTCATGATGCTAAAATACACTCTTTCTCTTAGCAGATTTAAATATCTCAGTTGACTGCACCTTTGATCACGGGATCTGTGACTGGAAACAGGATGTAGAAGATGATTTCGATTGGAATCCTGCAGACCGAGAAAATGGTATTTTGATTTCACTGTTTCACGTCCTGCGATCCAGCCCCGGAAAGAAAGCTTTCCAGTGTGTTCTCATCACTTGTGAGGTCCAGGTTGTTTGTCAGGTTTGGAAGATTTTAGACCTTCTCAGGTCTCCCCTGATGAATGATTGACTTAGTTCATCTCCCACCCACTTAGTCCTATAAAGGATTTTCCAGCAGAACCCTTTGCTATTCACTCCCCTACTGGTGAGAGATGGAGGTGGGATTTTGTATAAGGTTTAAGAGTGTTTGGGGAAAGGTAGAAGTAAATTGTTTCTTTTCCCCAGCTTACAAGCTATGGTACTCTATGGTTTTCTTCTGGGTTTGGGAGGAAGGGGAGATTAATCTGGAAAGGACATATTCATATAATCCCTAAACCTAGAGTTTTAGTAGCATCACCCCTCAGAGCACTGCAACCATAAGGAGCAACAGATCAGAACTCTGAACTCCAAGACTGGACTTGCCCACACATCACTAGAAGATTTCCTTCTTTCCACTTCACCTTGGATTTTTCTCTGCCGAAGCTCTGAGCTGCCTACTTTCCACCGTCTGCTTAAACACTATTGACAGGCTCTCATTTCCTTTGAGGCAGAACATTTGACTGGCAGATCGCATTTGGAGCATAAATCAAATTTTGGTCATTTAAGGCTGACTCTGTAGTTAGATATCACTGTTAGACTTTTAGGAATTCTATTTCCTTACCAATCAAATTGTTTATTTGAGGATGTATACACTCAGCCCTCAGATTTAAAAAATTCTTCTTCTTGATCCCTTGACCCTAATTCCTCCCTGAGAGCCTTCCTTACAAGCCCTTACATGCAATCAGGAAACCTGGATATCTCCCAAGAAAAATTACTTTAGAACATAGGATTAAGATAGAGGGTAGCAGTTTCCTATTTACAAACACCTAATTTGCAAATGACCTCAAGGTTCTCAACTTTTGCCTCACTCAGATTGTCCTCCCTCTCTTCCTGACTGTCCATCGGATCTCTAGGTGGGCTGGTCATCCTCTACAGAGTTAAACATAGAAACCAACACAAAATGAATCAGAATTTTTAAAAGGGTGAAATCTTAAGGACAGATCAAAGTAGGCTTGAGCTGGGAAAGGGAAATGTACTGCTAGTTGGTCACAAAAAACTGTGGCTAGGAGAGCTGCCAGATAAAATATAGGATGCCTCAATTTCAGATAATCAGGGTATGCTTTTTAGGATATCTCAGACATGTTGTTTATATGAAACGCAAACTCCACTGGGCATTCTGTAATTTTATTTTCTGAATCTGGCAAACTTACTAATTGGGGAATGAGACCAGACACGCTCTGGGTCCAGTGAAAACTAAAGCAGTGTCAGCCTGGGCCCTGCAAATGTCTCTGGGGAATTGGGCTACTAGAAAACTCCACCCACCCACATGTCTTTCCCCTGGCTTCTTTCTGCCAACTTCTCCAAACCCCATTCGATGAGAGGTTTTGCCCATGTCCATCAAAGCTACAACCAGAAGGCAGGGTATGAGCACACATCCACTACACTGGTTAAAAAATACTTAGAAAAGGATCTGAGAAACAGAAGGGGACCCGTGTTCCTGCCATTTTCAAACACAGCTTGGAGTGATATGTGACACATGGTGACTGAGCTCCATGATAACATTAGTACAAGCTCATGTGTGGTGTGGATTCAATACCGTACTGTGGACCCGCCTAACCAGCTGGCCATCATATATAACAATTCAGTGGAGTAATGCATTCCACGGTTCAAACAACCAAGGTGGAAAGTTCTGGAACACAAGTTCTCTCTTAGCTAAAAATTATCTACCGTGCTGAAAAACCATTTAATTAGATTCTTACCTCATATCTGCTATTACCAAGCTTTGTGAATGTGAACAGATTCCTCAATTTCTCTGGCTCTCAGTTTCCTTGTCTATAGAGCAACGAATTTCAGCCCTGGGATCCTAAAATACATTTTAGCATGAAAATTTTGTTCCTAAATATTTGAAATGAAAAGACTTCAGCTTTCCTCTAGGAGACTAGCTTTCATTTTTTACAGCTATTTCACTCACTGTAGGCAAAGCCTTTGCAACGGCCTCATTAGCTGTGGGTGTTTCTTCTCTTCCAGCTGTTGGCTACTATATGGCAGTTCCAGCCCTGACAGGTCAGAAGAAGGACGTCGGCCGTTTGAAACTTCTCCTCCCTGACCTGCAGCCGCACAGCAACTTCTGTTTGCTCTTTCATTACCGGTTGACTGGAAGCAAAGTAGGAAAACTTAGAGTGTTTGTGAAAAACAGTAACAATGCCCTGGCCTGGGAGAAAACCAGGAGCATGGATGAACGGTGGAAGACCGGGAGAATCCAGCTGTATCACGGGATTGATACTCCCCAAAGTGTAAGTGGAAAAGAGTATTAAATGAGATATTTACATTCTTTTTCAGTGACCTGACAAAGCAAAACACTTACTGAAGTACCTAGGTATTAGGGCTACAAAGATGAGTAAGATGTGTCCCTCCCCTTAAAGAGCTTATTTTCTGGAGCAAAATAGGCAAGAGAATTAACAGCACAACTAATGATGATAATTGCCAGGCGCAGGCACATCATGTTCTGTGGAAATGAGCTGTTCTTGTGTCAGCCACCTCCCACCAACTTCCTTCCAAATTAGACTCTACATTCCTTACCACATAAAAACACATCCTGCTCATTGATTTTATGCCCAGCACTTATCACAATGAGTGAAAGCTAGAAGGTCATTTTTCAAAAAAGTTTATTTTATCCAGGTATAGTTGATTTATAATGTTGTGTTCATTTCTGCCGTACAACCAAATAACTCAGTTATACCTGTATGCACAGTAAGTCCCCTACACATGAACGAGTTCCATTCCTAGAGTGCATTCGTAAGTCCAATTTGTTCGCAAGTCCAACAAGATTAGCCTAAGTATCCAACTAGCACAGTTGGCTATTTAGTACGATACTGTAATAGGTTTATACTTTTCACACAAATAATACACTTTAAAAAAAACACAAGAAATAAGACATTTTTCATCTTATAGTACAGCGCCTTGAAAAGCACATAGTACAGTACAACAGCTGGCATCCAGCAGCTGTCGTCAGGTCACCAGTCAAGAAGAGTTACTGACTGGAGGAGGAAGAGGAGGTGGGAGATGGTAACATGGAAGGATCATCAGCAATATAGGAGATGAAGGGCAAGCTGCCGCCTGATGTTACTGCAACACATGTTCACATCTTTGGAAGCTAGCAACTTGAAGGTTCATATGTAGGGGACTACTGTAATTCTTTTTTATTTTGTTTTCCATTATGGCTTATCATAAGATACTGAATATAGTCCTCTGTGCCCTACAGTAGGATATTGCTGCTTTATCCAGTTTCTATCTAACAGCTTGCATCTGCTAGCCCCAGACTTCCAGTCATCCCTCCCTGACCCTACCTTAATAACCACGAGTCTGTTCTCTATGTCTGTGAGTCTGTTTCTGTTTTGTGGATAGGTTCACTTGTATCATATTTTATTTATTTTTATTCATTTATTTTTTGGCCCCACTGTGCCGAGTGCAGGATCTTAGTTCCCCAACCAGAAATCAAACCCATGCCACTTGTATTGGGAGTGCAGAATCTTAACCACGGACCGCCAGAGAAGTCTGTATTTGTGTCATAGTTTAGATTCTACATATGGTTGATATCATATGGTGTTTGTCTTTTTCTGTCTGAGTTACTTCACTTGGTAAGAAATTCCCTAGGTCCATCCATGTTAGTTCCTCAACCCAGGGATTGAACCCAGGCCCTGACAATGAAAGCTCCAAGTCCTAACCAACAGACTACCAGGAAATTCTCAGTTATCTGTTTTATATATGATAGTATATATGTGTTAATCCCAGTCTCCCAATTTATCCCTCCCCACCCTTGTCACCTTTGGTAACCATGTATGTTTTCTATGTCTGTGACTCTATTTCTGTTTGTAAATAAATTTATTTGTACTGTTTTTTTTAAAGACTCCTCAGATAAATCATATTTGTCTTTCTCTTCATTAGATAGAACAATCTATATCCATCCATATTGTTGCAGGTGGCACTATTTCATTCGTTTTTATGGCTTAGTAATATTCCACTGCACCCCATCTTCTTTATCCAATTATCTGTTGATGAACATTTGGGTTGCTTCCATGCCTTGGCTGTTGTAATCAGCTCTTCAGTGAACACTGGGATGCATGTATCTTTTTGAATCATGGTTTTCTCAACTCCCAGGAGTGAGATTGGCATATTATATGGTAGTGCTTTGTTTAGTTTTTTAAGGAACTACCATACAGATCTACATAGTTGCTGCACCAGTTTGCATTCCCACCAGTGGAGTAGGAGGGTTCATGAGGATAATTAAATTTCTTCTAGCCTAGTTTTTAAAATGAGAACCATATTGCTCCTTCAGTTTTGCCTTTTTTTGTTCCTTTTAAATGGGGAATTCCAAAATTTCCTCTGAAACCTTACTCTTCTCAGCCTTCCAGGGCTTTCCAGTATTCTTTTACAGTTACAGTAACTCTATAGTCTCTGCTTGTAATTCACTCAGTATAGATACCTGGTATCTGGAAAATGCATTACCATCTATGCAATGTCAAAGCCTGTTTCTATGTGTTAGGGACGTATTAATTTAGTTCAGCTTAATAGTTAGTTGAAATGGTGGAAGTTTTATCATTGCTTTAAATATTTTCAAGTAATTTTTTATTCCCTCTCTATTATTAGATCATTTTTGAAGCAGAACGTGGCAGGGGCAAAACCGGAGAAATTGCAGTGGACGGCGTCTTGCTGGTTTCAGGCTTATGTCCAGATGGTCTTTTATCTGTGGATGGTTGAATGTTACTGTTATCTTTTATATCTTTTTATTTTGGCTTTTTATATCAGTTCTCTGTGTTTTCACAGTATATTGTAGATCTCCCTCCCATTTTAGAAATACCATCTGAAAAATTGTGTACCAACAGAATCATTACTGTAAGATGTCTTTTTTATATAAGATGCACCAATATTTGCTTTAAATATAGTACCATTGTGTCTTCTCATTCATTTCTGAGTCTATAAAACATGGAAGTATCAGTTCAGTTCTCCCCACGCCAGTACATTCGATGTGTGTCTGCATGACTTGATGAACCACTTTATGTAACATTTATAAAATTACCAAAAAAAAAAAAGGCACAGGGAAATGTTTAATTGTATGACTTTTATGGCACTTCTTGGGAGCTATAACATCACAAATAGACTTTCACCTAAATGGTTTTAGCCTGATCTTTTACAACCAATTTTGTATATTTAAATTCTTTGTAATAATAATATCCAAATCATCACCTTGTGTCATGGTTTAAGTTTTTCGAAGTAAGAAAATGTGTTGTTGATTATATGTTTAATTATGTGTATGGTTCTTTGCTTTGCTAGAAAATGTGTTTATGTTCTTTTCTCTATGAAAATACTTATATTCTTTTTTTTAACTTATATTCCTAAAAGTTGTTAAAATTATTTGCTATTACGGAAACACATGGCTGCTTTATTAGGTCCCATAGCTGCAATGCCAGTTAGCCCCATTAGTAACCAGGGCTTTCCAGTATTCTTTACAGTTACAGTAACTCTATAGTCTCTGCTTGTAATTCACTCAGTATAGATACCTGGTATCTGGAAAATGCATTACCATCTATGCAATGTCAAAGCCTGTTTCTATGTGTTAGGGACGTATTAATTTAGTTCAGCTTAATAGTTAGTTGAAATGGTGGAAGTTTTATCATTGCTTTAAATATTTTCAAGTAATTTTTTATTCCCTCTCTATTATTAGATCATTTTTGAAGCAGAACGTGGCAGGGCAAAACCGGAGAAATTGCAGTGGACGGCGTCTTGCTGGTTTCAGGCTTATGTCCAGATGGTCTTTTATCTGTGGATGGTTGAATGTTACTGTTATCTTTTATATCTTTTTATTTTGGCTTTTTATATCAGTTCTCTGTGTTTTCACAGTATATTGTAGATCTCCCTCCCATTTTAGAAATACCATCTGAAAAATTGTGTACCAACAGAATCATTACTGTAAGATGTCTTTTTTATATAAGATGCACCAATATTTGCTTTAAATATAGTACCATTGTGTCTTCTCATTCATTTCTGAGTCTATAAAACATGGAAGTATCAGTTCAGTTCTCCCCACGCCAGTACATTCGATGTGTGTCTGCATGACTTGATGAACCACTTTATGTAACATTTATAAAATTACCAAAAAAAAAAAAGGCACAGGGAAATGTTTAATTGTATGACTTTTATGGCACTTCTTGGGAGCTATAACATCACAAATAGACTTTCACCTAAATGGTTTTAGCCTGATCTTTTACAACCAATTTTGTATATTTAAATTCTTTGTAATAATAATATCCAAATCATCACCTTGTGTCATGGTTTAAGTTTTTCGAAGTAAGAAAATGTGTTGTTGATTATATGTTTAATTATGTGTATGGTTCTTTGCTTTGCTAGAAAATGTGTTTATGTTCTTTTCTCTATGAAAATACTTATATTCTTTTTTTTAACTTATATTCCTAAAAGTTGTTAAAATTATTTGCTATTACGGAAACACATGGCTGCTTTATTAGGTCCCATAGCTGCAATGCCAGTTAGCTTAAGTTGTTGAATTGAAGGCCTCAGAGAAATACCTAAAACCAAATTATGCTAGTAACCAGGTTCAAAGACAGACTAATGGCTCCTTGTCTGTGTTTCTTTCCTTTCAAATTCAAGAACTGCTTTGTGTGTGAATCCTGAGTGCAATCCCTGCGGATCAAAGTTTATTCTGTTTTAAGATTCTAGGTCAGTAGGATGTTCAGGACAGCTCGCAAACAGAAGACTCCCCAGATACTTGCCTATTGGCCCCAGAAGCACCGAAGGCATTGACCTATAAAAGGATGGAAGGTGAGAAGGTGTCCACTTACTAATCTTTAAAATTTGTAGCTGTTTTCTTAAAGTTTTTTAAAAAGAAAAACAAAAAGACAATGACTACTAAGAGTTGCAGCGAACACATACAACCTTTTAAGACTATTTTCCTTTAGGACAAAGTTCTTTTGCCATAGAAAGTCTACACAAGACTGTGACTCTGTTAGGATAACTACTGGTTATAGAAACCCCCAAAACAGTGTTTCTAGTGAGACTAGATAAGAAACTGCCTGGCTCAGTCAACTCAGCCCACATAATTGTAATAGATACAAAGAGATTATAAAATGGCTGTGTCGAGATGTGAAAATGCAGGATGGTTTGTTACCCAGCAAAAGCTGACTGACCCAAGTGATTTGTATGATACGACTGTGCTAGAACTCGATGACCCCAGTCCCTGTGTCTGCTCAGTGACCATGGAATTTTCAGAGTGTAGTTATGGCTTAGATTAAAGGAAAATAAAGGGAGGGACTATAACATCACAAATAGACTTTCACCTAAATGGTTTTAGCCTGATCTTTTACAACCAATTTTGTATATTTAAATTCTTTGTAATAATAATATCCAAATCATCACCTTGTGTCATGGTTTAAGTTTTTCGAAGTAAGAAAATGTGTTGTTGATTATATGTTTAATTATGTGTATGGTTCTTTGCTTTGCTAGAAAATGTGTTTATGTTCTTTTCTCTATGAAAATACTTATATTCTTTTTTTTAACTTATATTCCTAAAAGTTGTTAAAATTATTTGCTATTACGGAAACACATGGCTGCTTTATTAGGTCCCATAGCTGCAATGCCAGTTAGCTTAAGTTGTTGAATTGAAGGCCTCAGAGAAATACCTAAAACCAAATTATGCTAGTAACCAGGTTCAAAGACAGACTAATGGCTCCTTGTCTGTGTTTCTTTCCTTTCAAATTCAAGAACTGCTTTGTGTGTGAATCCTGAGTGCAATCCCTGCGGATCAAAGTTTATTCTGTTTTAAGATTCTAGGTCAGTAGGATGTTCAGGACAGCTCGCAAACAGAAGACTCCCCAGATACTTGCCTATTGGCCCCAGAAGCACCGAAGGCATTGACCTATAAAAGGATGGAAGGTGAGAAGGTGTCCACTTACTAATCTTTAAAATTTGTAGCTGTTTTCTTAAAGTTTTTTAAAAAGAAAAACAAAAAGACAATGACTACTAAGAGTTGCAGCGAACACATACAACCTTTTAAGACTATTTTCCTTTAGGACAAAGTTCTTTTGCCATAGAAAGTCTACACAAGACTGTGACTCTGTTAGGATAACTACTGGTTATAGAAACCCCCAAAACAGTGTTTCTAGTGAGACTAGATAAGAAACTGCCTGGCTCAGTCAACTCAGCCCACATAATTGTAATAGATACAAAGAGATTATAAAATGGCTGTGTCGAGATGTGAAAATGCAGGATGGTTTGTTACCCAGCAAAAGCTGACTGACCCAAGTGATTTGTATGATACGACTGTGCTAGAACTCGATGACCCCAGTCCCTGTGTCTGCTCAGTGACCATGGAATTTTCAGAGTGTAGTTATGGCTTAGATTAAAGGAAAATAAAGGGGAGGGACTGCAGTGAAAGCCAGTCAGTGCCCAGTATGCATGTTATAGGAAGAGATGCTAAACTGAAATAAAATAGGGAGACCTGCAGTTATGTTATATATAGGGAGAAAATCAATACAGAGTTAAGTTAAATTAAATTTAGTAATATTTCATGTTTCTTTAGTACCTGTAGCAGAGACTTCTAGTTGCCTACCCAATATCCTTTCTCATCTTTTTCCTTACTCGTATAACCACATATAAATATATACATGGGGGGAATGCAGTGGGTTCAACTAAAAGACTGTGCTTCCCAACCTCTCTTTCAGATGGGGGAGCCCACTGAAGTCATTGGTGAGGCTTCCAGAGAGGATCATTCAAGAAGGCTCTTAGTTGGCAGTTCCTTTTGCTATTTCCCTTCCCCCGCCTGCCTGCTGTGTGTTTGCAAAGGCAGGAGCTCTGGGAGCTGCCTTGTGACCACAGGGGCAAGGGCCACAACTTGTGGAGGAGTACATTGCCGGAGGAAGCCTGGGTTCCTGATGACATGATGGTATGAGTACCCAGTCCCACACTGGTCACTGCTCGACCTGACATGAGACAAAACTAAATTCTCTCTTGGTCTATCTAAGATTTCAAACAAAGCACAATCCAATGTCACGGAACCATTCTTCCCTGAGCCCCGGAGGGCTGCCCTGCCATTTCCATGGCAAGACCACAGTCTTTGGGACTAATGTCTTCAGTATCTTTTAAAAAGCAAAAGACAATGACTACTAAGAGTTGCAGCGAACACATACAACCTTTTAAGACTATTTTCCTTTAGGACAAAGTTCTTTTGCCATAGAAAGTCTACACAAGACTGTGACTCTGTTAGGATAACTACTGGTTATAGAAACCCCCAAAACAGTGTTTCTAGTGAGACTAGATAAGAAACTGCCTGGCTCAGTCAACTCAGCCCACATAATTGTAATAGATACAAAGAGATTATAAAATGGCTGTGTCGAGATGTGAAAATGCAGGATGGTTTGTTACCCAGCAAAAGCTGACTGACCCAAGTGATTTGTATGATACGACTGTGCTAGAACTCGATGACCCCAGTCCCTGTGTCTGCTCAGTGACCATGGAATTTTCAGAGTGTAGTTATGGCTTAGATTAAAGGAAAATAAAGGGGAGGGACTGCAGTGAAAGCCAGTCAGTGCCCAGTATGCATGTTATAGGAAGAGATGCTAAACTGAAATAAAATAGGGAGACCTGCAGTTATGTTATATATAGGGAGAAAATCAATACAGAGTTAAGTTAAATTAAATTTAGTAATATTTCATGTTTCTTTAGTACCTGTAGCAGAGACTTCTAGTTGCCTACCCAATATCCTTTCTCATCTTTTTCCTTACTCGTATAACCACATATAAATATATACATGGGGGGAATGCAGTGGGTTCAACTAAAAGACTGTGCTTCCCAACCTCTCTTTCAGATGGGGGAGCCCACTGAAGTCATTGGTGAGGCTTCCAGAGAGGATCATTCAAGAAGGCTCTTAGTTGGCAGTTCCTTTTGCTATTTCCCTTCCCCCGCCTGCCTGCTGTGTGTTTGCAAAGGCAGGAGCTCTGGGAGCTGCCTTGTGACCACAGGGGCAAGGGCCACAACTTGTGGAGGAGTACATTGCCGGAGGAAGCCTGGGTTCCTGATGACATGATGGTATGAGTACCCAGTCCCACACTGGTCACTGCTCGACCTGACATGAGACAAAACTAAATTCTCTCTTGGTCTATCTAAGATTTCAAACAAAGCACAATCCAATGTCACGGAACCATTCTTCCCTGAGCCCCGGAGGGCTGCCCTGCCATTTCCATGGCAAGACCACAGTCTTTGGGACTAATGTCTTCAGTATCTTAATATCTTGTTTTGAATTCCAGTTCATATATATGCATGAGCCTGTGGCAGTACCGGATAACACTTGGGTTCTCTTGGTGAACCTAAGGTCAAATCAGGCACGACTCCCATTATCTGTGGACCCTGGCCACCACCCAACATGAAACTCCCCTTGTCATCCAGCCTCACCCCCTTTCTCATCCCCTTGCTGTCATGGGCTCCCTCGTCTGGATACTGACTCCCACCATCTCTGCCATGTCCTTTTGTAAGGAAGGAGGAATAAATAATAAATGACCCCTCCCCCTCAGGCGCTTGATGGCTCTTGAAGATCACAAGGATCTCTCACGTGGCCTGATGTAGCCTGTATTTTGGGTCCTCTTCTTTTTTCCTTAGGCTCAGAATACTTGTGGGATCCTCTTCTTTTTTCCTTAGGCTCAGAATACTTGTGGGATGACTCTGGAATACTTTTACCTGAAGATGTTGTCAAATGTCGGGAACTGTTCCCCTACTTACAAGCTAACAAGTTGGCCTGTCACGGTTTTATTAGGTATCACGAGAAAACACGAGACTCCTGGGTCATACATGGAGTTTATTACTCACGGGACCGTAGGTAGCATGGGCCTCAGGGTCACTCCACCGCCTCTTACCCTGATCCCAAGTCTCCCAGGAGGCAGGGCATCACAGAGGCTGGTCCAGGGGGATGCCAGCTACTGGGTGATTTTGTGCTACCACTGAGGAGCCCCGAGTTGAAGCAAGCCCCATTCTTTTCTTAAAAAACTTTTATTTATTTATTTTTGGCTGTGCTGGATCTTTGTTGATGTGTGGGTCTAGCTGCTCTGCAGTATATGGGATCTTCCTGGTTCAGGGATCAAACCTGTGTCTCCTGCATTGGCAGACGGGTTCTTATCCACTGAGCCACAAGGGAAGCCCCCAGCAAGCCCCATTCTTATTAAGGGGACTGCTTAGCAAACCAACCTGCCCAAACTTTGCCCTAGAAGGAGACAATATTTTTTTTTTTTTTATCTTTGTCAGGAAAACAAATCTGCTCTGGAGAAATAAGATTCTGTCTCTATCCTCCCAGGCTGTGTACCCTACCACCATCCTGGGTAAGACAGCACAGAACAGAAGCTGCTGATGCGTTTGTACAGATGGCGAGCAGAAACATGGGAGACACCCAGAGAATGGCCTCCCAACAGCAAAAGCAGCCCCTTACAACCTTTCCGTGGTTGGTTGTGTGAGAGGACGGCAGTAAGAAGAACTGGGGAGCAGTGTGGGCTCCTGATAAGTTTAGTATTTGGCAGCTCCCCTTCTAACCTTTGATACAACTGCTGTCTTGAACTTGCTTTTCCAGGACTGAGATTTCAGTCTTTTTCCAATCAGATCAGAAGATAACAGGTGAATTTGTTTCTGCAAAATAAACATAAAGTAGGATCATTCTATGTTGTGAGAGAGCACTGTCAACATTTTATTTTTTCTTTTTTAAAATTAAATTTGTATTCTACATTGGGGTAGAGTTGATTTGTAATACTGTGTTCATTTCAGGTATACAGCACAGTGGTGCAGTTGTACATATATCCATTTGTTTTCAGATTCTTTTCCCATATAGATTCTTACAGAGTATTGAGTAGAGTTCCCCGCACTATACAGTGGGTCCTTGTTGGTTATCTATTTTATATAAATGTGTATATGTTAATGCCAAATTCCTGATGTATCCCTCCCACTCACCTTTCCCCTTTGGTAACCATAAGTTTGTTTTCAAAGTCTGTGAGTCTACTTCTGTCTTGTAAATAAGTTCTTTTGTAATTTTTTCCCCCCAATTCCTGAGTATGCTTCCCTTGTTTCTTAAGCCCCAGTTGAAGCAAGCCCCATTCTTTTCTTAAAAAACTTTTATTTATTTATTTTTGGCTGTGCTGGATCTTTGTTGATGTGTGGGTCTAGCTGCTCTGCAGTATATGGGATCTTCCTGGTTCAGGGATCAAACCTGTGTCTCCTGCATTGGCAGACGGGTTCTTATCCACTGAGCCACAAGGGAAGCCCCCAGCAAGCCCCATTCTTATTAAGGGGACTGCTTAGCAAACCAACCTGCCCAAACTTTGCCCTAGAAGGAGACAATATTTTTTTTTTTTTTATCTTTGTCAGGAAAACAAATCTGCTCTGGAGAAATAAGATTCTGTCTCTATCCTCCCAGGCTGTGTACCCTACCACCATCCTGGGTAAGACAGCACAGAACAGAAGCTGCTGATGCGTTTGTACAGATGGCGAGCAGAAACATGGGAGACACCCAGAGAATGGCCTCCCAACAGCAAAAGCAGCCCCTTACAACCTTTCCGTGGTTGGTTGTGTGAGAGGACGGCAGTAAGAAGAACTGGGGAGCAGTGTGGGCTCCTGATAAGTTTAGTATTTGGCAGCTCCCCTTCTAACCTTTGATACAACTGCTGTCTTGAACTTGCTTTTCCAGGACTGAGATTTCAGTCTTTTTCCAATCAGATCAGAAGATAACAGGTGAATTTGTTTCTGCAAAATAAACATAAAGTAGGATCATTCTATGTTGTGAGAGAGCACTGTCAACATTTTATTTTTTCTTTTTTAAAATTAAATTTGTATTCTACATTGGGGTAGAGTTGATTTGTAATACTGTGTTCATTTCAGGTATACAGCACAGTGGTGCAGTTGTACATATATCCATTTGTTTTCAGATTCTTTTCCCATATAGATTCTTACAGAGTATTGAGTAGAGTTCCCCGCACTATACAGTGGGTCCTTGTTGGTTATCTATTTTATATAAATGTGTATATGTTAATGCCAAATTCCTGATGTATCCCTCCCACTCACCTTTCCCCTTTGGTAACCATAAGTTTGTTTTCAAAGTCTGTGAGTCTACTTCTGTCTTGTAAATAAGTTCATTTGTATCATCTTTTTAGATTCCACATATCAGCGATTCTTTCTCTCTGCCTGACTCACTTCACTTAGTATCATAATCTAGGCTCATCCATGTTGCTTCAAAGAACAACCAAAAATTTTAGAATCTGTTATAATGTGATACTTTTTCTCCAATAATGGTTGTTTTTAAGGCAAGTATTCTTGCCTTTTAGAATACTTAAAGTGCTGTAGAAATCTGACAGGGTCAATTGGCTAATGACCATTTAGCATCATTTAAAGTAAATGTAGTTCTTTTGGTCAGTGAAGTGCTATCAGAGAGACAGTTCAAATGCCTGATAGTTGTTCCCCAAGCAGGCACAAGGGGCAAGGATAGTGTCCAGACACATATTTCTATTTTTACAACTGTCTTTTATAGAGAAATGCCCCTCACCACGCTGGCCTGTAGATGTTTTCTCAAACCCCTTTAATACGCCAGAGGCCCTTCAAGAAGGTTGAGACCAGGTCAGCATCTGAAAAGGTATTGTAAATGAATTCAGCCTTTTTTATTTTCCTCTTCAAGTCTGTGTAACAATGACTGCAAATGCCAGATCACTGGGTTCGGTCTCCATTCAAAGCATCATCTCGCTGCTGCATGGATGCTGCTTCATTCTGTTTGGCCAGGGCAACGGCAAGGCACCTAGCAATTTAAAATTTCTGTAACTGTGTACAGATAAAGACTCTATCTTCCTGTGGAGAATGGAATTGGAGATTAGTTATTTATGATCTTTGGGAAACTCTTGCATCTTTAGATGTCCTGTCATGCTTCATAAAAATTCCATCCTTAGCATACATGTAAAAAATTCTGTACAACAGTTTGTAAATAGACTTCTATCTGAGAGGTAGTTGTGGAGTGGTGAGAGTCCCTTCTGGAGCTGAAGAGGGCTCCCTGAGGTGGGTTTAGAATACAAAGGTTACATCTGCCTTTTTTTTTTTCTTTTATTGGTCTTGTATTTATTTATTTTCATCCATCTTTATTCTTTGGCCTGTGTGGGCCTCCCACCACAGTGGCCTCCGTTGTTGCAGAGCACCAGCTCTGGACGCATGTGCTTCAGAGTGCTGGCTCATAATTGGATCCACCAGTCCAACCGCTTCATGGCATGTGGGATCTTTCTGGGCCAGGGATCAAACCAGTGCCCCTTGTACTACAACACGGACTCTTTACCCATTGGACCACCAGAGAAGCTCCCATCTGCCTATTTTTTTTTAATTTGTATTTTTATTTGGGGTATATTTGTTTTACAATGTTGCAGTAGCTTCAGGTATACAGCGAAGTTGTATACGTTTTTACAAAGTTTTCTTGTTTTCAGGTATACATAATCCCCAAACAGTCATAGGTGTATCCCTGACCCCTCTCCCCTGAGCCCTCCCTCCCTTTTCCCCCTTCCCACCACCACCCGCCCCAGATTGATGCTTAGTCCCCATGTAGGTTCCCTTAGTCTTACAGCTTAATCACAATCTTAATCTCTATTACACGTGATAGCGTAGGTTTCCTTGTTGCTCTTTCCATACCTCTCGTCTGATCTTCCCTCTCTGCAATGACCATAGGTGTGTTCTCTAAGTCTGTTTCTCCATTGCTGTTCTGTGTGTGCATTTATCGGTACCATCTTACTAGACTCCATATATATGCATCAGTATACTGTATTTGTCCTTTTCTTTTGACTTACTTTACTTTGTATAATAGGTTCTAGATTCATCCACCTCATTAGGACTAATTCTTCTGCATTTCTTTTTATGGCTGAGAAGTACTCCATTGTCTATATGTACCAGAGCTGTTTTATCCATTCATTCGTCAATGGACATCTAGGTTGCTTCCATGTTCTAGCTATCGTATAGAGAGCTGCAGTGAACATTGGGGTACAAGTGTCTCTTTCAATTTTGGTTTCATCAGGATATATGCCTAATAATGGGATTGCTGGGTTGTAGGGTGCTTCTATTTTTAGTTTTTTAAGGAATCTCCATGATTTCTTCCATAGAGGCTGTATCAATTTACATTCCCACCAGCAATGCAAGAGTGTTCCCTTTTCTCCGCACCCTCTCCAGCAATTATTGTCTGTAGATTTACTGATGATGGCCATTCTGACTGGTGTGAGGTGATATCTCATGGTAGTTTTGATTTGCATTTCTCTAATTATAAGCGAGGTTGAGCATCTTTTCATGTGTTTTTTAGCCATCTGTGCATCTTCTTGGGAGAGGTGTCTGTTTAGGTCTTTTTCCCATTTATTGATTGGGTTGTTTGTTTTTTCACTATTGAGTTGTCCAAGTTGTTTGTGTATTTTGGAAATTAATTTTTTTATTTGTTTTACAATGTTGCAGTAGCTTCAGGTATACAGCGAAGTTGTATACGTTTTACAAAGTTTTCTTGTTTATAGGTATACATAATCCTCAAACAGTTATAGGTATATCCCTGACCTCTCTCCCCGAGCCCTCCCTCCCTTTTCCCCCTTCCCACCACCACCCGCCCCAGATTGATGCTTAGTCCCCATGTAGGTTCCCTTAGTCTTACAGCTTAATCACAATCTTAATCTCTATTACACGTGATAGCGTAGGTTTCCTTGTTGCTCTTTCCATACCTCTCGTCTGATCTTCCCTCTCTGCAATGACCATAGGTGTGTTCTCTAAGTCTGTTTCTCCATTGCTGTTCTGTGTGTGCATTTATCGGTACCATCTTACTAGACTCCATATATATGCATCAGTATACTGTATTTGTCCTTTTCTTTTGACTTACTTTACTTTGTATAATAGGTTCTAGATTCATCCACCTCATTAGGACTAATTCTTCTGCATTTCTTTTTATGGCTGAGAAGTACTCCATTGTCTATATGTACCAGAGCTGTTTTATCCATTCATTCGTCAATGGACATCTAGGTTGCTTCCATGTTCTAGCTATCGTATAGAGAGCTGCAGTGAACATTGGGGTACAAGTGTCTCTTTCAATTTTGGTTTCATCAGGATATATGCCTAATAATGGGATTGCTGGGTTGTAGGGTGCTTCTATTTTTAGTTTTTTAAGGAATCTCCATGATTTCTTCCATAGAGGCTGTATCAATTTACATTCCCACCAGCAATGCAAGAGTGTTCCCTTTTCTCCGCACCCTCTCCAGCAATTATTGTCTGTAGATTTACTGATGATGGCCATTCTGACTGGTGTGAGGTGATATCTCATGGTAGTTTTGATTTGCATTTCTCTAATTATAAGCGAGGTTGAGCATCTTTTCATGTGTTTTTTAGCCATCTGTGCATCTTCTTGGGAGAGGTGTCTGTTTAGGTCTTTTTCCCATTTATTGATTGGGTTGTTTGTTTTTTCACTATTGAGTTGTCCAAGTTGTTTGTGTATTTTGGAAATTAATTCTTTGTCAGTTGTTTCATTTGCTATGATTTTCTCCCATTCTGTGGGTTGTCTGCTTACCTTGTTTGTAGTTTCTTTTGTTGTACAAAAGCTTTTAAGTTTCATTAGGTTCCACATGTTAATTTTTGTCTTTAGTTCCACTATTCTAGTAGGTGGGTCAGAGAAGATCTTGCTTTGATTTATGTCCTTGAGTGTTTTGCCTATATTCTCCTTTAAGAGTTTTAGGGTTTCTGGTCTTACATTTAGGTCTTTCATCCATTTTGAGTTGATCTTTGTGTATGGTGTCAGGGAATGTTCCAACTTCATTTTTTTGCACATAGCTGTCCCATTTTCCCAGCACCATTTGTTAAAGAGGCTGTCTTTGTCCTGTTTTGTATTTTCACCTCCTTTGTCAAAAATAAGGTACCCATAGGTGCGTGGGTTTATCTCTGGGTTCTCCATCTTGTCCCATTGGTCTGTACTTCTGTTTTTGTGCCAGTACCATACTGTCTTGATGACTGTTGCTTTGTAGTAGAGTCTGAAGTTGGGGAGGCTGAGCCCTCCAGCTTCATTCTTCTTTCTCAGGATTGCTTTGACTATTCAGGGTCTTTTGTGTTTCCATATGAACCATCTGCCTATTTTTGACCAAAACATCTCCTGTGTCTGTCTCCAATCGATTTGGGAATGTTATGCAAATTGTTTTCCATTTCTAGGTTGTGCTTTTGTTTGTTATGGTTTCTCCCACCATCTGGCCACTTCCTAGAGCAGGATGGGTGCCGGATTCAGCTAAATTAGGTAAGAACTTATTACTCATTCCTTCTCAATAATTTTCTTGGGAGCCTATATATTTATTTCACTGTCAGTGTTGCTCAATGCACATTTGGAAATGCCTTTTTTGGGTACAAAAATCATACAGAAGACTTGATATGTCAGTTTATAGTCATGTGTCATTTATGACCCAACACAGCACATATTACCAACCCAGGACTCTACTCCTAGGTATATACTCAATAGAACCGCATCATGGCACTTTTGTAATAGTCACACTAGATCAACTCAAATATCCATCATGTCTCTTCCTGGTGGCTGCACTGGTAAAGAATCCACTTACAGTGCAGGAGACCTGGGTTCCATTCCTGGGTTTGGAAGATCCCCTGGAGGAGGGCATGACTACCCACTCCAGTATTCTTGCCTGGAGAATTCCATGGCTTGCCCACTGGATCGCAAAGAGTCAGACACGACTGAGCAAGTTTACTTTCACTTTACTTTCATATTTATTCAGGGAAATATTAGCAAGAAAAGAAAATGAACAAACAAATACTGCTTACCGGAACACCAGTGAATTTCTAACGTGTAGCGTTGATCAGAAGAAGCCAAGGAGTTCAGTGATTAGGACTCTGCCCTCTCACTGCCAGAGGACCAGGTTCAACCCCTGGTTGGGGAACTAAGATCCCACAAGCCACACACCACAGCCAACAAGTAAAAGAGCCAGAAAGTACACACTGTATGGTTCCACGTAGATAAATCCACCTCCTCAATTATACAAATTTTGAGATCAGGTGCAATGAATCTGTAGTTGAGCAGCTGGCATTGTGTCTACCCTTGGAGAAGGTACTAGGAAGAAACACAAGAGGGGCTTCTGGGGGTGGTCACTGTTTCACTTAAATAAAAGTGTTATCCCTCTTTAAGATGAACCTCATCTGTGTGACGTGGTACCTGCTCACCTGGGACATGAATTCATTTCTCAGTACCAGGCAGGTTGTGACTGAAGTTCCATGGACTCATGTATAATCCAGCCACTAATGACTTTGACCTTGGGTATGTACCCTACCCTGCCATTCAGGATACCAAGGGACCCTGGACTGGAAACAGATGGCATTGGAACCCACTGCCTGCCTCCCTCTGTTTTTCGGCCACACCACACAGCAAGTGGGATCTTAGTTTTCTAATCAGGGATTGAACCTGGGTCCCCTGCATTGGAAGCACAGAGTCTTAACCACTGGACCACCAAGGAAATCCTGGCATTGGAGTTTTGAGCAGTGGGTTCAAGAGGCCCAGGGGCTGAGGCCTGAGGGTTTTCCTTCTGACTCTTCAGGTGCCTGAAACCCCCATCTTCCCCACATCTCTTGGGCTTTCTGGAGAGTGATAAAACTTCCCGCATCTCCCTTTGCTGTCCCTGTCACTGTCCTTTCCAAAATATTTTTCCTCCTGAATTTAAGCTAGAGTCACACAGCTCCCCCGTGGAAAGGGGGACCTTTGCCTCCTTTGGTTTCCAGATCCTCTTTCAGAGTTCCAGCAGTGCCCCCTCGTGGCAGTTTACATGCACATGTGTGACTGCCAGCAGGCAAACAGACCATCTCTTGTTTCCTCTTCATTCCATTTCTCCTCTGCCTGGTGTCTTGTAAACTGCTCTTTTCTTGGTATCCAGGACCTTCCAGTCGCTCACCCCGAGATCTTGAAGAATTCAGTCTTGCAGACCTCTGATTTTCTCCCAGTTTGCCCCTATCAACATTTACTTGTCCTATGTCCTATTCTGCTGATCTCTGACCCTTATAAGAAAACTCAAGCTTAAGGAATAAAGAGTTGGAACTCTAACCTTATTAAATAATATATGTTGCAGTTCTGTTGCTTAGTCATGTCCAACTCTTTGCGACCCTATGGACTGTAGCCCGCCAGGCTCCTCTGTCTTTGGAATTCTCCAGGCAAGAATATTGGAATAAGCTGCCATTACCTTCTCCAGGGGGAATCTTCCTTCCTTCCCAACCCAGGGATTGAACCCACCACTCCTTCACTGACAAGCAGATTCTTTACCACCAAGCCACTGGCGAAGCCAAAATAATATTTGCTGTTTTATGATAGTAACTTCAAGGGATGAGTCAGAAAGCAATTTCAGCACCATGTAAGATCAGGGATTCTCTTCTGATCATTCAAATCACACAGCTTCATTAAGATGGAAGCTGAGTCTGTTGGCTGGTAGCAAGCAATAGAAACAGACCTCTGCTAACCTACAGCAGAGGGAAGGTACAGTAAGGAAGCAGGAGTGTGCAGGGGCATGAGAAGACCAGCAACCCAGCCTTGGAAATGAGCTGCAAAGCAAGAAGTGGATGGGAAAAAGCCATTGTTGATCAGGAAGCCACCTGCTGGAATAATCTCTTACCACATTAGTTTCCCTGTTACCCTGCTCGACAAAACTCACATTCCACGGAAGGGTGTGCCATCAGCCCATCTTGGGTCATGTTGCTGCCCCCTGTCTAGGGCTGAGCGGGGCATCTGATGGGCTGTTCAGAAGGTGGGGTGAAAGCTGGGTTGCAAAACCTATCAGAGTTCACCATGTGGACCCTGTCACTTAAAAGCTGGTACTGAGTCCATCTAATTGTCCGAGCCAGCATCCCAAACTGAGTGATTTACTCTTGTCGTGACTAAGGAGTTGACAACTTCATCCTCTTCAGCAGCTAGAAACTTAGGTGGTGTTTGGGGCAGGTTTGAAATGAATAATAACAAAGATACTATTATATGCACCAAATGATGTAATAATGACAGTGTGTTGGGTTGTTATGGAGGGAAAAATGAGGCTGAAATGGCCCCCCCGACCCCTTGAAGAAAATTCAGTCTTGCAGACCTCTGATTTTCTCCCAGTTTGCCCCTATCAACATTTACTTGTCCTATGTCCTATTCTGCTGATCTCTGACCCTTATAAGAAAACTCAAGCTTAAGGAATAAAGAGTTGGAACTCTAACCTTATTAAATAATATATGTTGCAGTTCTGTTGCTTAGTCATGTCCAACTCTTTGCGACCCTATGGACTGTAGCCCGCCAGGCTCCTCTGTCTTTGGAATTCTCCAGGCAAGAATATTGGAATAAGCTGCCATTACCTTCTCCAGGGGGAATCTTCCTTCCTTCCCAACCCAGGGATTGAACCCACCACTCCTTCACTGACAAGCAGATTCTTTACCACCAAGCCACTGGCGAAGCCAAAATAATATTTGCTGTTTTATGATAGTAACTTCAAGGGATGAGTCAGAAAGCAATTTCAGCACCATGTAAGATCAGGGATTCTCTTCTGATCATTCAAATCACACAGCTTCATTAAGATGGAAGCTGAGTCTGTTGGCTGGTAGCAAGCAATAGAAACAGACCTCTGCTAACCTACAGCAGAGGGAAGGTACAGTAAGGAAGCAGGAGTGTGCAGGGGCATGAGAAGACCAGCAACCCAGCCTTGGAAATGAGCTGCAAAGCAAGAAGTGGATGGGAAAAAGCCATTGTTGATCAGGAAGCCACCTGCTGGAATAATCTCTTACCACATTAGTTTCCCTGTTACCCTGCTCGACAAAACTCACATTCCACGGAAGGGTGTGCCATCAGCCCATCTTGGGTCATGTTGCTGCCCCCTGTCTAGGGCTGAGCGGGGCATCTGATGGGCTGTTCAGAAGGTGGGGTGAAAGCTGGGTTGCAAAACCTATCAGAGTTCACCATGTGGACCCTGTCACTTAAAAGCTGGTACTGAGTCCATCTAATTGTCCGAGCCAGCATCCCAAACTGAGTGATTTACTCTTGTCGTGACTAAGGAGTTGACAACTTCATCCTCTTCAGCAGCTAGAAACTTAGGTGGTGTTTGGGGCAGGTTTGAAATGAATAATAACAAAGATACTATTATATGCACCAAATGATGTAATAATGACAGTGTGTTGGGTTGTTATGGAGGGAAAAATGAGGCTGAAATGGAAAAAATGCTTCTCTTGGGCACCATAAATCAGAATGGTACACTTCTGGGCAAATGCATCTCCCGTTGCAGACTTAGAACACCTGGGATGATCATGGTTGTCCTTCATGTTGTCATTGCTGATGAATGGTCACTTCTGGCAGCATGCCCAGGTTATGTGGGGGAATCCATGACTATAAGCCTTGAGGCTGTGGTGTACAAGCATGAAAGACCAAGAAAACAGCACACACCCATGGAGTTTAGTTCAGTGCTTACATCCTGGGCTTCCCTGGTGGCGCAGATGGTGAAAAATCTGCCTGCAATACAGGAACCCAGATTTGATCCCTAGGTTGGGAAGATCCCCTGGAGAAGGGAATGGCTCCACACTCCAGTATTCTTGCCTTGGAAAACTCTATGCATAGAGGAGCATGCACAGAGGAGTAAATAAGTTCATTTGTATCATTTCTTTTAATAAATCTTCACTGGAAGCAGAGTAGGTTGTAGAGTCATTCAACAAATTTCGATGCTCAAAGGCAATTGTGGGGCAGGGCTGCTTTCTTTCTTTTATTTTTTTTTTCTTATTAAAAGAAATGATACAAATGAACTTATTTACAAAACAGAAAGAGACAGACTTAGAAAATGAACTCATGGTTGCAAGGGGTAAGAGATGGTTGGGGACTTTAGGAAAGTCATGTGTACAGTGCCATGTTTCAAATGGATAACCAACACAAATCTATTGTACAGCCAAAAAAGGTAATTAACCACCACTGTATGTTCAATATGAGAGTTGTTCAGAAGGTGGGGTGAAAGCTGGGTTGAAAAAGAGTTCACCATGTGGACCCTGTCACTTAAAAGCTGGTACTGAGTCCATCTAATTGTCCGAGCCAGCATCCCAAACTGAGTGATTTACTCTTGTCGTGACTAAGGAGTTGACAACTTCATCCTCTTCAGCAGCTAGAAACTTAGGTGGTGTTTGGGGCAGGTTTGAAATGAATAATAACAAAGATACTATTATATGCACCAAATGATGTAATAATGACAGTGTGTTGGGTTGTTATGGAGGGAAAAATGAGGCTGAAATGGAAAAAATGCTTCTCTTGGGCACCATAAATCAGAATGGTACACTTCTGGGCAAATGCATCTCCCGTTGCAGACTTAGAACACCTGGGATGATCATGGTTGTCCTTCATGTTGTCATTGCTGATGAATGGTCACTTCTGGCAGCATGCCCAGGTTATGTGGGGAATCCATGACTATAAGCCTTGAGGCTGTGGTGTACAAGCATGAAAGACCAAGAAAACAGCACACACCCATGGAGTTTAGTTCAGTGCTTACATCCTGGGCTTCCCTGGTGGCGCAGATGGTGAAAAATCTGCCTGCAATACAGGAACCCAGATTTGATCCCTAGGTTGGGAAGATCCCCTGGAGAAGGGAATGGCTCCACACTCCAGTATTCTTGCCTTGGAAAACTCTATGCATAGAGGAGCATGCACAGAGGAGTAAATAAGTTCATTTGTATCATTTCTTTTAATAAATCTTCACTGGAAGCAGAGTAGGTTGTAGAGTCATTCAACAAATTTCGATGCTCAAAGGCAATTGTGGGGCAGGGCTGCTTTCTTTCTTTTATTTTTTTTTTCTTATTAAAAGAAATGATACAAATGAACTTATTTACAAAACAGAAAGAGACAGACTTAGAAAATGAACTCATGGTTGCAAGGGGTAAGAGATGGTTGGGGACTTTAGGAAAGTCATGTGTACAGTGCCATGTTTCAAATGGATAACCAACACAAATCTATTGTACAGCCAAAAAAAAAGGTAATTAACCACCACTGTATGTTCAATATGAGAGTTGTTCAGAGTAAATCCTGAGAGTTTTCATTATAAAGAAAACATTTTTTTTTATTTGGCATTTATATGAGATGATGGATGTTCACTAAACTTATTGTGGTCATCATTTCATGATGGATGTAAATCAAATCATTATGCTGTACATTTTAAACTTAAACAATGCAGTAAGTCAATTATATCTCAGTAAAACTGGAAGGAAAAGGAAAAGAAAAGCTGTGGGATTCTCTCAAAGCTCCAGCCCTAGAGCAGGTGAGATGCAGGAAGAGACCGGACAGAACTTGCTTCAAGGCAATGGAAGACAAAATTTCAAGTTTCTTCTTACACCCTCTAGAGCCCAGCCTGTTCAATAAATGAAGTTATTAGGTGTTTCACTTTGTTCTTGTGATAGAAACAATTTTTATAGCAATAGCTTTTTGAAAGTAGTCTCTTAGGTTACATCTAAGGTAAATCTGCATTGTTTCAACAGCTTTTAAGAAGGAGTTGCTGCTGCTGCATTACTAATTATAGCTTGATAAGGTTTATTGCATTGCTCAGTCATAGAATCACCCTGTTTCCCGTCTTCTCCTTTCAGTGAATGTCTCATGCAACTGATGCATGCAACGGGTGCAATAAGTACTTGTGGAATTAATTACTGAGTTAAATAAATAATTCATTTTCGTCCTAAGTTTTGTCAACATTTAGCCAAGCACAGTGTTCACTGGAAGCAGAGAGAGTAGGTTGTAGCGTCGTTCAATAGACTTCGATGCTCAAAGGCAATTATGGGGTAGGGCTGCTTTCTTTTCTTTTTTCAATTCAGGGCCGTGGCAGATCGCCGGTCCGCAGACCAGGACCCCCATTTCGGATCTGCCAGGGGTAGGGGTGGGGGCGGGGGCCGGCCTCGCGCGCGCGTGCCGATCACTCTGCGCAGGCACGACTTTCCTAGCTGCCACTTTCCTAGCCGCTTGCGTCCGGTCCCGGGCCTCCTTCTCCGGTCTGCGTGTTGGATTGGTTGAGCGTTCATGGTCCCGCCCCGAGGCCGGAAGTTCTCTCTGGACACAGAGCACTCTTGGGCTGCGCCCTGCTTCTCGGCGAGCGGTGATCAGGGTTCGCAGATGTGTCGGTGCCTGCAGACCGGCGAGCCCTTGTTCTCAGTGGAAGGCCGCCCCTGCCCGGGGAGACTCTCGATGTTCCCCGGGTCTCGGATGTACTTTGGCCCTCTCCTCTACTCCAGCTGGGATCTCCGGGGTGGGCAGATCCCTCAGGGACAGCGCTGCCTGTTTGCTGGGTGCCAGGCTGTCCGCCTTGGAAGTCTTGCCGCAGACTTTGCTTGTTGCTCCACCCTACCCACCAGAATGGGCCCTTGTGCCGGTCCCTTCCCCTCGCTGCACGTTTGCTAGGGGTTGTCATAAAGCAAAAGGACGCTAGAGCAGTATCGTGCCACTTCAGCAAGTGCGACCCTCCTAACAACATTAGCTATCATTTCTCGCCATAGAGGAAGGGGCTGTCTGTATAGCCAGAGATGTGTGCCCGGGTTATGGCTAGAAATTTAAATTTTCTCTTTAGATCTTAGGTCTAAACAGATCTAGGTTATTGCTGATTTGTTACCAGCTTTTGGAAATGTCTCTGATCTTTTGTTTGCTTTTAGAGCGGATGTGTGCACTTTGTGCACTTACCTGTAATGTCACTTAATGTTTACAAGGTTTTGTATACATTCAGCCTACAAATACTTAGGGCCTACTTGTGTTGGCACTATATAAACTGAAATGAATTCAGTAGTTAAGCATATAGGTGTGTATTTCAGCATTATTGGTTGTAGCATATGCTCTAGAACTGTGCAATATTAGTAGCTACTAACTACGTAAGGCTGAGTACCTGAAATGTGCCTACTCTGAACTGAGATGTGCATTAGGTATAAAAAGGCAAATTTTGGAGAATTAGTATGAAAAAGAGAATGTAAACTATTTCACTTTGTTTATATCAATCAACATGTTGAAATGGCAACGCTTGGCGTACACGGGGTGAAATAAAATAAGTATGACGAATTTCAACTGTTTATATTTTTAACATGGCCACTAGAGATTTTTAAATTTTATCTCTGCTTGCATTATACTGCTATTGGACAGCACTGCCTGCAGTCTAATCCAGCCTTGGTCTTTGAAAAAGAGATTTATTAGAGTGAAGCCATATTCATTCATTTATATATTGTCTGTGGCTGTTGTGTTTGACTCTTTGGGACCCTGTGGACTGTAGCCCACCAGGCTTATCTGTCCATGGGATTCTCCAGGCAGGAATACTGGAGTGGGTTGCCAGTCCCTTCTCCAGGGGATCTCCCTGACCCAGGGATTGAACCTGGGTCTCCCTCATCGCGGGCAGATTCTTTACCATCTGAGCCACCAGGGAAGCCCTACTAACAGAATATATATTGTCTGTGGATACTTTTCCTGCTACAGAAACAGCTAAGCTGAGTAATCCATACAGAGGCTATATGGCCTGCAAAGCCTAAAGTATTTACCATCTGGTCTTTTATATAAGTTTGCTGACACCCTGCTCTAGAGCAATGCCTGGTATGGTAGATAAAGTGTAAACCTCTTCATTGCATTGCTGTATAATCGTCAGTCAGACTTAGCATGTGACACAGTTCCAAGGACCTTATAAGGACTATCCCGTTTAATTCTCGTATTAATCCTGTGATGTTGGACTGTCCCTTGATCCCCAACATACTCAACATAATTCTGGGAGCCAAACCTTCTAGTGCCTTCAAATCCCCAAATGACCTGACTCCTGGGGCCCAGCTGATTAGCCCATAGGAGGCATTGTGCTGCTGCTGCTTTATTGAAGTAGATATTTTAAAAGGATTTTCTGAACTACAGTTGAAATGAGTTTGGCCTCCCGTGGAAGGAGCTGAGAGGCACTGGGCTGAAGCGCAGTGGGTACCAGCAAGACAGTCTGTGGTACAAAGGATGATGCTCACAAGCAGAGAGGAGAGAATTTGTTGAGTAATAGTGAGCCCTGGCCAGGTGTTGGCCGGATGTGGATCAGTGAATGAAACAGACACCGTTCTTCTGTGATCTTCTAGGGAAGACAGAAAAGAAAAGAAAACTTTTTAGTGATGTCCAGCATGGAAAAAAAAAAATACCCAATGTGCTGATATTTGATGTTCTTACCAAGTTTCCTCATCCGTAAGATGTTGGGCGGGGGGGAGTGTTGTGAGGATGGAGGTGAGCATGTGCAGCACACAGAATGGTTCCACTTGCACTGCTTTCTGCTATTGGGGATAAGTGCAGGCATGAATGTGGGGCATTGGGTGCACTGTGACACTTAAAACATTGTAGTCCCTGGTTGAAATTTGTGGAGAAGGTTTTCAGGTGAGTTGTATGCAGTTAAGGTTTGAATTTTCATAATTTTGAAACATGTCCCAGTTTCATAAGGCCCCTCTAGCAAAATGCAAAGTCAGAGAGGCGTGTGTTCTGCACGGGGAGCAGGACAGGAGCTACCTTTGGGCAGATGGCCACAGAGCTGGGTCGGCCCTGTTGTGGAAGGGGCATTTTGCCTGTCTGTACAGGGAAGTAGTGTATATGGGGCTCTGGGTGAGATTGCAGTGTCCCAGAGAGCTGCAGAGTGCCCAGGCCTGCCCACAGAGATTCAAACTCATTCTGTCTGTTTGTGTTTTTACTGTGTGATTTCTCCTGATGACCCGGATTGGCAGTGGGGAGTGAGAAGCACTCCTGGTGAGAGACAGGCAGGCTTAGGGAGCTAGTGGGGCAAAGGCATGAAGCTGGGAGGTGGGCGGGGCCTGCCAGTGATTCAGATATGTCACATAGGAGACTGGAAGGGGGCTTTATATGACTCACTGGCCAGGGCTCCCTCCAGCTTGAGAGCAGAGGGGAACCTCTGAAAGGAGGGGATCTCTCGTTGAGACTGCTACTGGAGGACGATCTCCCTAACAAGAAGTTGTGAGTAGAGTGACAGCAGTGAAGAATTGGAGCCATCCTGACCCAAGGAAGCCCAGGTTCAGTCTCTGTATTTCTGTCTGTCTTTGTATTGGCCAGTTTCTTGTCTGTATGCCTTCCACTAGGCTGGCAGCTCCTTCATGACGGAGAGTACCTCATTGAGCCATCTCATGATAGATACTGATCCCAGATGCAGGTGTGGCCGGAGGAAATCAGCATTTTTGGACGGGAACAGAAGAAAAGAAAACTTCTTGATGCTGTCCAACATGGAAAAAAAAAAATACCCAATGTGCTGATATTTGATGTTCTTACCAAGTTTCCTCATCCGTAAGATGTTGGGCGGGGGGGAGTGTTGTGAGGATGGAGGTGAGCATGTGCAGCACACAGAATGGTTCCACTTGCACTGCTTTCTGCTATTGGGGATAAGTGCAGGCATGAATGTGGGGCATTGGGTGCACTGTGACACTTAAAACATTGTAGTCCCTGGTTGAAATTTGTGGAGAAGGTTTTCAGGTGAGTTGTATGCAGTTAAGGTTTGAATTTTCATAATTTTGAAACATGTCCCAGTTTCATAAGGCCCCTCTAGCAAAATGCAAAGTCAGAGAGGCGTGTGTTCTGCACGGGGAGCAGGACAGGAGCTACCTTTGGGCAGATGGCCACAGAGCTGGGTCGGCCCTGTTGTGGAAGGGGCATTTTGCCTGTCTGTACAGGGAAGTAGTGTATATGGGGCTCTGGGTGAGATTGCAGTGTCCCAGAGAGCTGCAGAGTGCCCAGGCCTGCCCACAGAGATTCAAACTCATTCTGTCTGTTTGTGTTTTTACTGTGTGATTTCTCCTGATGACCCGGATTGGCAGTGGGGAGTGAGAAGCACTCCTGGTGAGAGACAGGCAGGCTTAGGGAGCTAGTGGGGCAAAGGCATGAAGCTGGGAGGTGGGCGGGGCCTGCCAGTGATTCAGATATGTCACATAGGAGACTGGAAGGGGGCTTTATATGACTCACTGGCCAGGGCTCCCTCCAGCTTGAGAGCAGAGGGGAACCTCTGAAAGGAGGGGATCTCTCGTTGAGACTGCTACTGGAGGACGATCTCCCTAACAAGAAGTTGTGAGTAGAGTGACAGCAGTGAAGAATTGGAGCCATCCTGACCCAAGGAAGCCCAGGTTCAGTCTCTGTATTTCTGTCTGTCTTTGTATTGGCCAGTTTCTTGTCTGTATGCCTTCCACTAGGCTGGCAGCTCCTTCATGACGGAGAGTACCTCATTAGCCTTCATATCTATCATGAGATACTTGCTATCTATCTCATGATAGATACTATGTATCTGTCATGTATGATACAGGATAGATGCTTATTGAAGAGCAGTGTGGAACTCTGAAGTGGACATACAGTCTACTTCATCTTTTTATGGCAGGCCTCAATTTTATATCCCAGTTGTTTACATACTTCAGCCTCCGAAGGCAGTAAATGGCTTTCTGTCACATGACTCTCCCACAGGGGAACTAGAAAGTTAAACAGCATTTAGTGCTTCCCTGGTGGTCTAGTGGGTAAGGACACTGCCTTGCAGTGCATGGGGCGCCAGTTCAATCCCTGGCCTGGGAAGATCCCACGTGCCGTGGAGCGGCTGGACCTGATGTGTCCAATTGCCGAGCCGGAGCTCTGGAGCGCATGCACCCAGAGCCGGTGCTCTGAGGGCACAGAGGCCACTGCGATGGGAGGCCCACACGGGCCAAAGAACAAAGATAAATATGGAAGAGAGGGACACAGTTCTTGAGACACTGACCTACTGCGCCCCCACTTTGCCTCGTAAAGTGAGAAAACCATTTTCTTTCTCTTCCCTCTACCCCAAAATATGGAAGTTCCTTGAAAAATGAAAAATGAAATGGCTGTATGATCTGATAACCCCACTTTGGGGTATATACCCAAAAGAGTTAAAAGCAGCATCTCAAGAGAGATCCTTGTACATTCATGTTCATAGAAACATTTTTGACAAGAGCCCAAAGGTAAAAGGGATCCCAGTGTCCCTTGGGTGAGGAAAATGTGGTCTTCCCATACCATGGAGTATTATCCAGCCTTGAAAGCAAGGGGATTATGACATGTGCTCTGACATGGATAAACGCTGAGGTCATAATACTGTGAAATAAGCCCCACCCAAAAAGGCAGATACTGCATGACTGCCTTTATATGAGATACCTAAAGTAGTTGAACCCATTAAGACAGACAGTAGAATGATAGTTACTAGGGGCTGCAGGGTAGAAAGAAACAGAATAGTCCTTTAATGGGTGCAAAGTTTTGTTTTGCAAGATGACAACATTCTACAGGCTGGTTGCACAACAGTGTGAATGTACTTAAAGAGCCATCCATGTAAAAATGGTTAAGATTGATATGTACATTTTATCACTATTAAAAAATGTGGCGAGACAGTAAAGGGTATATTAAATGGAGAGCAGAGTGCTTCTGCATATGAAACCATTAACTTTGGTAGATATCGATCAGTAAAGAAAAAGTTTCAGCGAACAGTGCTTCCATCTCCCTGAATCCCTGAAGCTGCAATTAATTTCTGCCTTCAGAATCTCCTTAATACTCTGACCTTTCACTGAGAAATTTGACCTGAATTAAAGATTGCCTAACCTCCTTGTGGGCCCTCCAGACCAGTCTCTTATTAACCCCCTTGCTGACATCCAGCCCAGTTCAATCCCGCTTTCTGAAGTAGCGATGCATAGAGAATGAGGATAGAGCGTGAAGAGACTGAGCCCCTGTCAGGACACGTTCCCACCCGTGGGGGACGGCTCAGGTGCACCGAGCTCCCTGCAAACTTAGCATCACCACTGCCCTGCTTGACTAGCAGATCCCCGAGATCTCAGGCAGACAGAGCTGAGGGCAGCAGTCAGCAACTGAGGATGGATATTTTTAATTTTTCTGTGCTGTCTTGCCTGTTCTTTGTTTCCTGAGCCTCTCATTCTTAGGAAGACCCTTTTTACTGCTGCAGTGGAATTCAATGAAGTAATGCCATTTGCAACAACATGGATGGGCCTAGACATGATCATACTAAGTAAATAAGTCAGAAAGACAAGTACCAGATGATATTACTTATATGTGGAATCTAAAATATGACACAAATGAACTTATCTATGAAACAGAAACAGACTCACAGACATAGAGAACAGACTTGTGGTTACCAAGGAAGTGGGGGAGAGAAGGACTGGGAGTTGGGATTAGCAGATGTCAACTATTATATATGAGATGGATCAACAGCAAGGTCCTAGTGCAGAGCAAAGGGAAGTATATCCATATCCTGTGATAAATCATAATGGAAAAGAATATGAAAAAATATATATGTATAACTGAGTCACTTTGCTGTATAGCAGAAATTCGCACAGCATTGTAAATCAACTACAATAAAATTTAAAAAAAATACGTAAGTAAATGGGTAGGATTGTGTTTTAATAAAACTTTCTGTATAAACAAATCAGTAAATCAATAAATCTTCATTCTGATCATTCAAGAAATAAGTGGAATTCAAAAAGGAAGCATCATGACCTTGAAGTCCCAAGTTTCTACAATTAGAGATTGCCACTTTAGATCCAGAATCAATGGCCCATTGAGGATTTTTTTAAATTGAAAAACATTTTTAAAAACTTTTCTAAACACCCAAAATATTTTGCACTGTGGCATATAGCCCAATGTAATAACTTACATTGCTGTGATAGTTTCAGGTGAACAGTGAAGGGACTCAGTCATAAACATATACATGTATCCATGCTCTCCCAGATTCCTCTCCTATCCAGGCTGGTGCATAATACTGAGCAGAATTCCATGTGCTATATAATAGGCTTTTGTTGGTAGTCCATTACTAAATATAGCAGTGCGTACATGACCTTTCCAAGATCTTTAAGCTATCCCTTCCCCCCAGCAACCATGAGTTCCTTTTCTAAGTCTGTGAGTCTCTTTCTGTTTTGTAAGTAAGCTCATGTGTATCATTTCTTTTTAGATTCCACATATGGGGGATGTCATATGATATTTCTTCCTAACTGCTTCACTCAGTATGGCACTCTCTAGGTCCACCCGTGTTGCAACAAATAGCCATATTTCATTCTTTTTAATGCCTGAATAATATTCCATTGTGCCCCATTGAGTTCTTGTTAACTGACTTTATGTGTTTATTTTTTAATTTTTAACACCAAGAACATTTTGTATTGGGGTACAGCTAGTCAACAATTTTGTGATAGTTTCAGGTGAACAGTGAAGGGGCTCAGCCATACATATACATGTATCCATTCTCCTGCAAACATTTACTGCAGTATATTTGAATTAAGATCCATAGAGAGTCCATATATTCAAGATTCTAAAATCAGGGAATTCCCTGGCAGTCCAGTGGTTAGGACTCCACACTTCCACTTCAGAGAACCCCGGTTCAATCCCTGATCGGAGAACTAAGATCCCACAAGCCACAGTACAGCCAGTAAAAGCTATATATTAGGAGAGAAAAAAAAAAAAAAACTATAAAATCAACAAGGAGTTCAGTTGAATAGCTGAGC